>SCDZ01000112.1:0-281415 GCA_004143845.1 Drosophila lacertosa
CCCCAATAACTTTGCCAAAACTTAACCGATTTTCATGTTTAATACCATTTTGATCATAGTTTATCCTCCTTCTTTATTCTACATCTAAAGTTTCCTGATTTTTTTGTTTATATTTTTTTCGACTATTTTCTGAAAAAACACTGTACTCCCCCCTTATGAATTTTGGAAAAAAAAATTTTTCAAAAATTTAGAATCTTCCAATTTTATTTTTAATCGATTGCTGGTATCATAATTAGTATAAAAATCAACTTTAAAAATATTTCTGAGGGGGTCAATTTTTTCTGCAAAAATCATGCGAAAAACGGGAAAAAATTTGACATGTAAAGTTCCTAAATCCCTATAAAGAGTATCTCCCTAACTTTGAACCCCAATAACTTTGCCAAAACTAAACCGATTTTTATGTTTGAAACCATTTTGATCATAGTTTGTTCGCCCTTCTTGATTCCTCATTTATATTTTCTGCATTTTTCTGGTTATTTGTTTTCAACTCTGTTTGGCCAAAATACATGTGGGAAGTACCTTGATAATTATCGAGAGATTTCGAATTATCGGGACTCAACGTTTATATTTGTGTATTACGTTTAAACTCACCCAGGCAAATTCGAGGTCCATCACCGAAGGCCAGCAGACAGCCCTGTTTGGTGAACTCGCTGACGGAGCCATTGTCAAAGCGTTCGGGCTTGAATTCCATGGGCTGAGGGAAGTAGGTCTCGTCGTGATGGAAGTTGTAGGTGGGAATGGCCACAGTGGTGCCGGGCTCCACATTTAAAGTCTGGTCGTTGCCCAGATCGATTGTTGTGGGTCTTGTGCAGATTTTGATAAAGAAACCAATAACACTGGTCATACGCATCGATTCTAGAAAAATGCCCATTGCTGTAATCATTCACATTCAGTTGGAGTATAATATTCCACATACCATGAACACACTGATCGAGATAAGGTAGAGCATTCAGCTGTTCGTAGCTAATGTTCTTATCGTCAGCCAGGGCACCCAAGATTTCAGCGCGTAACTTTTCCTGCTGCTCTTGATACTCGCCCAGCTTATGGAAATGAAATGTTGTGAAATAGCTAATCAGACCGAGAATCTTCCACTCACCGTATACAGCAAATGGTAGAGCACAGCGCCCGAGGTCTCGAAGCCATCCATGAGCACAGTTAGGGCGTGGCCCACCAGGTCGTCGTAGCTGGCGCCCTTCTCCTGCAGCTGCAGCAGATGGGCCAGATAATCGCTGCGATCGGAGCCGCAGCCACTCTGCCGCAGCCTGGCCGCATCCTGGGTGAGCTTCAGGTAGAACTCGTTGGATTCCTGCGTGAAGAAGCGCATGCGAAAAAGTCTGCGTACGATGGGCGCAATTGGCGTTCTGTTGAAGCGTGGAATGCTGCGAAAGGCGTAACTGACCCAGTCCACGGACACGCGCTGGAACTCGCTGACCTTGTCAACGCCGCCGCTCAGCGAGCCCGCATCGATGCCCCAGATAAAGTCGCCCATGGCTTGAGCTGTGTAGCGATAGCAAAGCTGAAATGGACAACAATTCATTAGTCAGGTTAAAACAGGAAACAACAGCTGCCAGCCAACTTACATCCCTTGTCTCTATGACATTGTTGGAGCGCTCCTCGATGGCTCTGCCGACATAATCCAGCAGCTTGTGCCCAGTCTGCTCCCAGATGGCGTAGGCCTGCTTCAGCTTGTTGGGCGTGAGACCCGCGCCGCCGTCTGTGCGACGTTTCTTCCACTCCTCGCCGGCGCTGAAGAAAGGATTGCGCGCCACATACTTGTCGTAGTCCTTCGTGTGAGTCACATAACTGCTGGTCACAGTGTCCCTGTAATCACTGAAGTTCGTCACCAGCACCTCGTGTGCCAGCTGCGGATCCAGGACCAAAATTTGTGGCTGCCGGGTTAAAAAGGTGCCCACAGCGCGATGTTTGCCCTTGTATTTGCTAAGCAAAATATTCAAATAATATATACAGAATCAGTTTACGTAGTCGTTAAGCTACTCACTTGTAAATCTTTCCGATATCTGCTATAAAATTACTATCACCACCAAACAGACCCGGATAGCTGCCCAGCAGCGTCAGCGGCTTGGCTGTGACCAGGCCCCGCTTCTCCCAATAGTTATGGAACCAGGTCAGGTACAAATAGACCAGCGCAAAGGCGACATGGACGAGTCCCAGCAGCAGTGCAATTAGTGTCCACATGACGGCAGCACGTAGATCAAATCAGATCGGGGTTCGTTTGCCAACTGTTTGCTCGGCGCTTCGATTTGAGCCCATTTCAACGACACGGGCTGATAATGTCGAGAGCATTATACGCGGTAGTAAAGCTCTCATTATCTCAATACAAAAGTAGACAATCAATCTCCACACGTAAAACGTATATATGGGCTTCTTTGGGGGGCTTTACATTTTATAATTTGAGCTCTTGTGTTTTCTTTATTACATTTCTTAAATTCAGCTTAATGCATAATCTTTCTTTGTGATAAATTAACACATTAACAGGGTATCTGCTAGTCGACCTCTTTCTACTACTGCACCATTTTTTGAAATTTATTGAATCTTATCATTAAATAATCTGGCAAGTACTTTTTTTAGACTCAGTTAAGAGCTCTGTTAGAAGCTATGTAAAGTTAACAGTGCTGCTCTGTCTGTTAGTCAATTTAACATTCTGTAATTGCAATTTGTAGCCTTCAGTAAATCCTTAGTCATCGAACTCAGATGCTGAGTTTACTAAGGTTACTTGATTGATAATAGGTACTTTTTATAGCTGTCATAGGAGTGATTGATTGCAATTTACATTTAACAATTATTGTTCTTTCTGAAACGAGATAAAACCGGTTACCGAGCTGGAAAAGTTTTCCAAAAGAATCCATTTTTTAATAAATTATGATAAGATTAGATAAACAAAAACAATTTATTAATAAACTTTATATTAGATGTTTAACATGTGTATAATATAATAGTTATCTTATTTGAATTACTTTCAAAATATCAGCCGAGTATAATATGCCCGATCAATGTAGCGTACATTTTGAGATTATTTGAGCTACTACAATTGAGTAAAATACTTCAGTAACTAATGATTTCTAATCACATTTTGAGGCTCGACACACGCGATACGTTGTTTATTGATTCGCATAGTAATGCAAGCTAAAGCAAGTCTATTGCACGAATTGAAGATACTCTAAATTGATATTACATAGAAGTAAATATCCAAATTAGAATCTTCACACGATTTAATCTTTTGTGTTCTAAAAAAAATAAAAGTAATAAAATATTATTTGTGCAGTTTAACATAGTGCAAATCAACATCGCCATCCAAATGTATTCCCAGGACTGCAGTTTCCGAGGTGGTAGACACATTTTCAGTGCGCTCAATTTTATATTCGGATAATATGCACATCACAGCCATTTTAATGCTTAATTGGGCCAGTCGCATGCCTGAAAAATATTGGGGGAAATGATTAAAGAATTGAGTGAGCATAGACTTACAACAGATACATGTTATTTGAAAACTCACCCAAACAAATGCGAGGTCCATCACCAAAGGGTAGGAAACAGCCCCGCTTGATGAAGTCATTGGCGGCGCCATTGTCAAAGCGTTCGGGTTTGAATTCCATGGGCTGAGGGAAGTAGGTCTCGTCGTGATGGAAGTTGTACGTGGGAATGGCCACAAAGGTGCCGGGCTCCACATTTAAAATCTTGTCATTGCCCAGATCGATTTTTGTTGGTCTTGTGCAGATTTTGCTAAGGGAGCCAATGATGCTGGTCAAACGCATCGATTCTGCAAATTCGTAATCAATTGTTTAATCAAAATCAGTAGAAGACTTAAAAAGTCCGCATACCCTGAACACACTGATCGAGATAAGGTAGAGCATTCAGCTGTTCGTAGCTAATATTCTTATTGGCATCCAGGGCACCCAAGATTTCAGCGCGTAACTTTTCCTGCTGCTCTTGATACTCGCCCAGCTGAAAAACAATTAGTCAAAGTAAAAATCAATCAGCTTGATTGGCATAACGAGAATATGCGACTCACCGTATAGAGAAAATGATAGAGCACACCGGCTGTGGTCTCAAAACCATCTATAAGTAATGTCAGGGCATGACCCACCATGTCATCAATGGTGGCGCCCTTCTCCTGCAGCTGCAGCATATAGAATAGAAAATCTCTGCGATCGGCGCCACTGCCGCTCTGCCGCTGCTTGGCCGCATCCTGGGTAACTTTCAGATAGAACTCGTTAGATTCCTGCGAGAAGAAGCGCATGCGAAACAGTCTGCGTACGATGGGCGCAATTGGAGTTTTTCTGAAGCGCGGTATACTCTGAAAGACATAGCTCAGCCAGTCGGTGGTTGCACGGTGGAATGGACTGATCTCATCGACGCCGCCGCTCAGCGAGCCTGCGTCAATGCCCCAGATAAAATCAGCCATGCCTTGGAGTGTATACCGATAGCATAGCTGAAATATAACAAACAAAATAATTAAAGGATCCGTTTACATATGAAGAAAATCAATCAATTGCAAAGCTGCTCACATCTTTTGTCTCTATGACATTGCTAGAACGCTTTTTAATGGATCTCTCAATATAATCCAGCATCTTTTGGCCAGTCTGTTGCCAGATGGGATAGGCTTGTTTCAGTTTGTTAGAAGTGAGACCCGCGCTGGCGTCTGTGCGTCGTCTCTTCCAGGCATCGCCGGCAGTAAAGAAGGGATTACGGGTCGCATACTTGTCGTAGTCCTTGGCGTGAGCCACGTAACTACTGCTCAACGTGTCCCTGTAATCACTGAAGTTCTCCACGAGCACCTCGTGTGCCAGCTGCGGATCCAGGACCAAAATTTGTGGCTGCCGGGTTAAAAACGTGCCCACAGCGCGATGCTTGCCCTTGTACTTACTAAGCAAAATATCAAAATAGTTTATTCAGAATCACTAAATATAGTAGTCGTCAAGGTACTCACTTGTAGATATTTCCCATATCAGCTGTTAAATTGCCACCTCCTCCAAACAGGCTCGGATAGCTGCCCAGCAACTTTACAGGCTTAGCTGTGACCAGGCCCCGCTTGTCCCAATATCCATGGAACCAGGTCAGGTACAAATAGACCAGCGCAAAGGCCACATGGACGAGTCCCAGCAGCAGCGCAATCAGTGTCCACATAACGGCAGCTTGTAGATCCAATCACTTCAAGGTTCGTTTGCCAACTATTTGCTCGACGTTCCAATTGAATTCTATTAAGCAAAACTGTTGATAATGTAGATGGCACAATACCATAGAATCATAATTTTTCTAATAAAAATATGTAGCATATTGATATTCAAATATTTTCAGATCAAGAATGTAATTCCATTGGGCAAAACTGTTGATAATATAGATAGCACTTTACCAAAGAATCATCATTTTTTCTAATACAAATATGCTACTTGCAGCGTGATATTCAAATATTTCCAGATCAAGCATGCAATTGGTAGCCTTGAGCTCTTACAATTTAATGAGCGTAAGTGCTTTACGCTCTAAAAAATAAAATACGCTCTCAGCCTCGGGCTATTGAATAAGAGAGGCTCTGACGCGGTTGAGAGCTCTCTGATTAAAATATTTCAAAAGCTGCGCGC
The DNA here is from genome assembly GCA_004143845.1 of Drosophila lacertosa. Classification (NCBI taxonomy): domain Eukaryota; kingdom Metazoa; phylum Arthropoda; class Insecta; order Diptera; family Drosophilidae; genus Drosophila; species Drosophila lacertosa. Next base: position 5,598 of record SCDZ01000112.1, read on the forward strand.
TCTCTAAGATCCCAGAATTGTTTACACCTGTCATTCTCTTAATAGTGTGCGCCACCTGTGGGTCGGTAAACCATGAACTCGGCAAATGCCGTAAAAGGAGTTTTGTTTGTATTTTTTTTTGTTTGTGTTTTTCACTACATTCATTGGTTTTGGCCTCAAAGAAACCAAAATTGGTTTGTTTTATTGATTTTGCTCAAAAATGTTGATAACTTCAAAAAAGTCTGATTAAAATTGAATCATTTGGATACAGGACGACATTCATGAAGGAAAAACCTACATTCTTTCACATAGAATAACGTAATGAAACAGTCAGAATAACACAATCTTTTACCTTTTTAATATATTTTGGTAGTTCCAATAATGAAGTGCGTTTTAACAAATACTATGTACTACTATTCCATTATGTACATCAATAACGTCCGCTGTTTGTTTTGTAAATGCCAGGGCTGCGTAACTAAAGGCGCCTAATGTTTAAAGACAGAATGTGCAAATTAACCTTTGCTTTTGATAAATCTATTATTTTTACACAAGATTACACGATCATAAGCAGTGATTATACCTTATAATGCCTAGGAATTCAATAATTTAAAAATTAATTTATATAGCAGTGCCAAATGAGTCTCTGATATTTACAGACAATCGGTACCATTTTGAAATAGATTGTTCGTTATTTACTATCGATGATTTTATTTCATTTGAATTTATGTTTGAAATACTCCTCGTTTAGTGCTGCATAATAAATAGAATGTTCCATTTCACAATTATATTTCGGAAATGCAATAAAAACATATGTTTACTGTGACAATCAAATTTATTTTTTAACCGAATTTTTCGAATTCAATTTATGTCGGTTGATAGTTTCTATGCCTATCAAATGGCGATAATCAGCTCTGAATTTTATCGGAACTCTACTCATTTCGGCACTGTTAGCCTAATACAAGTTTTTCTTAAATATTTTGCATTAAAGGCATTGTAAATATTTTCCGCCTCCGGAAATCGAATTTTAGTACAAGATAAGCGAAAACAGAAATTATTTATACATTTTATTTTGTACTTACAGGTGCCTCATTAATTCAGGTGAACTGAACGAGACCTTAGAAAATTTAGAATGTAAATATTTATCGACTGGCTTTTATTTTAGTATATCACTGAATTCCACATCAAAATACGTATAAAATTTATATATATATATAAAAGCAATTAGATGCATGTAAAAAGTAACTGCTTTTTATCAATATACAGAGCGAAGATATTGTTATCGATATACATAACTTCGATACCGATGCTTATCAAGTGGCCTTTAAATGCCGGTGCAAGAGGAAGATAGATAACAAAGACTGTGTACCCCAGAAAAGAAGGAAAAAAAGCTTTCACACTGAATAAAGGATATAAATATGAACGTACTGAGGCACACACTATCCCTGGTCTCGCTGGGCACCTTCCAGCTGGGTCGCCGCATGAAGAGCCAGCACTTACGCGGCTTTTTGCTTGGCACTGGGCTGGGTCTTTCCACTTTCGCCACGGTCACGTACGCCCAAGCCGAGGCCGCAAAGGTCAATCGTAAGTTGAACATATCGAAGTTCATGGCGGAGCCAATTACAGATCAGGCGGTGCTGCTGAGTGATAAGGATAATATGCGGCATCGCATGGAGTTGATGATCATGGAAATTCAGGCTGAATTCTGTCACGCCCTCGAATCGGAGGAGTTCAATGGCCAGAAATTCAAGGTGGACCGCTGGATGCGCAAGGAGGGCGGCGGCGGCGTCACCTGTGTGCTGCAAGACGGCGACGTGTTCGAAAAGGCCGGCGTCAATGTGTCCGTTGTGACCGGGTCGCTGCCCCCCGCCGCCGTGCAACAGATGCGGGCGCGCGGCAAGCAACTGACTGAGAACGTAAAGCTGCCATTCTTCGCCAGCGGCGTGAGCGCCGTTATACATCCGCGCAATCCGCACGTGCCGACCATACACTTCAACTATCGCTACTTCGAAGTGGAGCTGCCCGACGGCTCGAAGCAATGGTGGTTCGGCGGCGGCACCGACCTGACGCCCTACTATCTGGACGAGACGGACGCCCGCCACTTCCACAAAACGCTGAAGGGCGCCTGCGACGAGCACGACACCACCTACTATCCCAGGTTCAAGAAGTGGTGCGACGACTACTTTCACATCAAGCATCGGAACGAGTCGCGCGGCATCGGCGGCATCTTTTTCGATGACATCGAGGAGCCCAGTCAGGACAGCGCCTTCAATTTCGTGACCAGCTGCGCTCGGGCCGTGATACCTTCCTACCTACCGCTGGTGCAGAAGCACAAGAACGCCGAATACGGCAACAACGAGCGACAGTGGCAGCTGCTGCGTCGTGGCCGCTACGTTGAGTTCAATCTGATCTACGATCGTGGCACCAAATTTGGACTGTACACGCCGGGCGCCCGATACGAGAGTATCCTTATGTCGCTGCCCCTGCACGCCAGATGGGAGTATATGCATGAGCCGAAGACCACCTCTAAGGAGGGCGATTTATTGGCGGTTCTGCGCAATCCCAAGGAATGGGTTTAAAGAAGAGCAAACAAACAAAAAATGGGGTGTGGAGAAATACATGTTTTGATTCCCCCTATTATTATAATGGGATTGGTGCCTTTCAGAATAATGTTTTCCTAGTATTTGTAAACAAATGACAATTATTTTATTCCTGTACAGTTATTATTGTTAAAAATTAAAGAGTTTATTTTTACAAACAAAATATAAAATAAATTTTTTGATTACCACATATTTTCAAAAAGAAGATTTAACCCCATTTTTTAAATTAAAATTCGTGAAAATTTTCGTCTAAATTTCATATTTTATTGAAATACGCTCGATTTATAATTTTTGAGGTTATGTTGTCTTCACCCACACATACACACACTGTTACGTGTGCTGCCTGGGATGACGTCATTTGTACATATATTTTGAGGTTATGCTTGTCGATCTAATTGATTTTGATAACTATGACCTAAATATTTACCTGATGGTATACCAACTTTAAAAACAAATGCTTATTAAGAAATATATATATGCTCATTTATGTATGTTTTGGGTATACACATGGACAGATATACGTTTGCCTCAATTGTGTATGTATACTCGTTTTGCACACGCACACAAGCACAGTTGCTGTACTGTACACGATTCGTGTGCCCTGTGTCTGTGTGCAAGTAGCAACAATGCTGAAACCCTCGCACACCAACACACACATGTATGGAGCATTTTACAAGCGCCGTGTGGCAGCATTCTCTATATAAAGCGGGAAATGCGCGCCACCGGCTATTTAACCACCAAAAATACAAACAGACCAAATTTATGAGGAATCGTTCTTAAATCATAGTTTACAAAATGCTTTATTTTCCAGTTGTGTTAGCAAATAGATCTTTGTGTTGTGGGAGGCTACTCCTTTAAGTTGCTATCATTTCCGTGTATAAAAAAAAAAGAAACTGAACAACATAATTGATATATGTATATATATTAATTTACTCATTTGTTTATTTGTGTAGAATAATGCTCGCTTATTTGTTGTTGCTGCTGCTGCTGTTTTTTTTATGTTGTTGTGTTGCTGTTGTTGTTTTTGTCGTTAAAATGAAGAGTAACTAGCTTAACTACATTCATACAAGTATAAATTTAATAAACACCGCCGGTCTGCTGCTGGTATACCTCAATAGTGTCGCCTTCCTCCATCTCTAGCGAGGTCGGAGTATCGTTCTCATTGATGGGCTGGCCGTCGAAACGGAAGCGCACAACCTGCATGGAGAGTCCGGCACGGTCGCAGTAGGCGTTCATTAGTTTTCGCAAAGGTGTGTGTTTCTTAATTTTGAATTGGACCACCGCATTATCCTGGCCCAGTACCTTCAGATTGATGTGCTCGGTTTCGCCGCCCTTCTTTTCGTCAGACATGTTGTTTTTTTTGCGTTCGCGCTTCACAAAATATTCACAAATGTAAAAAATGCAATGATGCCGGGGCGTGCGTGCTGTACAAAAATTGGAGAAAATACACCGAATTTAATAAGAATTCACTGTTTATTGCACACTTTATGCTGTGCACTTAAGCGTTGCGTTTGCAAATATAAATTTTCTTTACTTTTTAATACGTTTCACCACTCGCTTCCTTTCTTTTGAAGATTACCAAGCGGCTTGCGCTAGCTACACACACGCCAAAAAATGGTTGTATTTTGAGTGTTTCCATATTCGCAGCGCGAAAAACTACAGTGAAAAAATGTACTAAAAATTACCAACGACGCCGATTGACAGGGTTGCATTTTAATGTAGTATTACATTTTATGGTCAAATATCTTATCGTTATCGATAAAAAAGCGATATAAAACGGGCGCAATTGAATTGTCAAAAACATATCCATATAGATAAGTTAATGAAAACTTACTGACCCCTTGTTCGTATGGCACATTGTTTAACTTTTCTTTTCTAAATTGCAGCCAATTCACTTAAAATTAAAAAAAAAAACTTTTATGTTTGTAAAAAATGTTTTATTTTTTGCAGTTTTCGATGTTAGCACAACTATAAACTCTTAACTCCTGAGAAAACAAATATACAAATAAACTATGCACAACTAAAATAGGTGAAAAATTGTCATCATTTAAAAGCTGCTTTTTTTTATTTTATTCTTTCTTTGTAAGAATAAAACAAAACTGTTTTTGGAACCTTGTAAACATAGAATAAAAATATTAATCAAACTGTTTTTGATCATTTTTATTGGATGCAAATTCTTTCCAGTTTTACTTCCATTTTTGGCATTGGTTGGTTTTTTAATAAGGGTTAGATATATTATTTTTTTTTGTTTGTGTTCTAACACTTAAAAGTTACCAATCAAACGTATCGCATTATTGTTAATACATTCCCATCTGTTTTAAAGATTATTATGTAAATATTGGCATGTTATCCCAGAGTAATTTGAACACAATTCGAGTAAAGCCCATTTCAAGCACCCTTACCAGTTATAGGCGCCAACAGAAAACGACCAATAACAAACCTTAGCGCTGTTCTCAAAACATATATTCCGTGGTGTGGTCCTCTTGTAACAGGTGCCACCCAAACAATCAATCACCAAAACGTACTTGAAAAAATCGAGATCGAAAATGGATTACATACGTGATCAACTTGATAATTCACTTCCAATAACCATTACCAAAGTGCACGTTGTTGTACCTCAGACATTATCAAAATTATGGCAACATATATTCTTCAGTACTTGTGACCCACTTAGTTTTGGGCAGAAATCTTACCACAACAACGATTAACAACAAACCAGCTCTCGCAACAACTTACAATCGTCAGTTAATGTATTTCGAAAAAGTGTCCCAATTGAAAACTTACTCTCAGACCCAAATGCCTTGTACACCAATTGAATAAGCTGAGCTGGATGTGCCAGGGAGGAGCCATCACGTTACTAGTGTTGGCCTAGAACGGTAAACGCATGGATTAGTGAGATTTGTGTAGAAGAAATTACCTGATTTCATAAGTATTCTAAATGGGTCTGTGGTTTGAGTAATTTTTGTATTGTTTTGTGAGGAATTGCTTATTTGGCATTCGGAATTACTAATTGTTTTTCTGTTGAAATACTTAGGATTTGTTTGCACACTCTGGCGACGTATGGACAATATACATATTGTACTTGAGAGAAATTCAGATTTTCAATATTGAAAACTGCAAAAAGATAAAAAAAAAAGAGGCACGAGTTAGCGCACTGGTATAAACATTGATTTATGAGTATTGATTTGTTTTTTTGTTTTTGTTTTTTTTTTTAGTTTTTAATCTTAAGGAAACAAACCAATCGGTACTCGGGCTCCGCACAGCAAGGCATAAATATATTCCCTTCGACCCCCTTACCAAAGGTGGGGAAACAAACACATGTTGATATGATTTATTTTTACTTACTCTTCATTTCAATTGTTAAGATTTACTTACATATTTAAACGTATTTAAGCTATGCAAAATTGTTTGTTGATTTACGTTTTTGTGTTTGGTTTTTATGTTTTGTGTTATTTTTGTTGTTTCTGTTTTCTCTTTTGCATTTTTTGTTTTCTATACTTATTTTGCGTTTATGATCAATTTGTAAAAAAAATGGCGAGGATATTAAAAAGATGTGGACCCAGCTCAAAACGGACTTACAGCATGTCTTACGCTTCGTTGTTTCCGAACTGCATCGTCCCACTGGCTGTTTGGCTATGAATTGATTTTTAAACTTCAATTGAATAAATATATGAAAAACAATCGAGATCTTCGATCGTGCCCAAATGTTGGTCGTTACAATTCTATATGTATATATATTAATATATATATATATAGTGAAGTGGTATTACCAGCGCAGGTTGTATTGTATATTAAAGAGAACCTCTGAAAATTGATTACCAAATATTGTTGCATATGGAGGACAGCAAATTCAATTCATTGACGCCACCAGGTCGGATCGTTGGCATTTTGTCCACCATTGTCCGCATTGTTGCTGCGAGGAAGAATCGGCGGTGGCGGCACACTGAACATATTGTGATGAGCTGCGGGGGGACGATATTTCTCTTCGTCCTCGTCGTCCAGTTCACGTTTTATTGCCGCGTTCTGATAGTCGTTCATCGAGTAAGTGGGATAGCCGTCGTCGATGGGCTCCTCCTTGATCTTGATCATGTCCATTTCACGGAAATCTGGCTTGCGCTCCTTGACATCGCGCTCGCCGCCGCCGCTGCGATCAGCCACTCCCCTATCCCGGTCACGTCGCTCACGCTTGCGATCGCGCCGCTCGCGCGACGTGTCGCGTTCACGTGACTTGGAACGCTTCTTTTTCTTTTCGCGCTCGCGATCGCGATCGCGCTCCCTGTCCCGTCTGTCGCGTCGACCATCGAAATCATCGTATTCACGCTCCCTGCTGCCGGCACGACGTTTTCGGCGTTCGCGCGAACGGCTGCGTGAACGACCGACACGCGCGCCACGCTCCCGATCGCGTTCCCTGCGATCGCGGGAGCGCGAGCGTCGCCTCTCGCCGCCCACGGGTACGCCGTAGGGTGCGCGGCTGCCACGTGAATCGATGCCATTGTTGGCGCCGCCGCGCACACCACCCTCGCGATCCTCGCGCTCGCGCTCCAAGCGATAGCGCTCACGCTCACGCTCATTGTCCTCGCGGCCGGAGTGCTTGATATTCACATCGTTGCCTCCTCGCCGTGTGCCGCCCAAGCCACCACCCAGGCGCCGTGGCAACCAGCCCTTGACGGTACGAGCGCGCTCAACATCCACCAGGACACGCTTGCTGTCTATCTTCTTACCATCCGCGTGCTTGTACGCCGCGTGCATATCTCGTTCGTGCTCGTACTCAATAAAGGCGTAGCCCTTGGGTTTACCTATTTGTGGTATGGATGGAAAAAAAGAGGTATACATTTGATCACATTCTTAGTTTCATTATATAAATTGATTTTTGTATGTCATTCAATTACGAAGCCTTTATAGAGGGAACATAATATATATATTTTTTTTTGACCAAACTGAACTTTACTCGAGCCAAAAAAAAATTGAGCACAATTTACCTGAGTCCTGGTCATGAATGAGCACGATCTTCTTAATAGGGCCGTAGAACTCGAATTCACGCCTCAACTTGGATTCGGAGGTGTCGTAATTGATGCGCGCTATAAACAGCGTTCGAAAAGGATCCTCTGTGGCGTTCTTGATCTCGGTTGGGTCCCATAGGGCGATTTCTCGTTCCAGCTTGTATGCCACTTGTTCGGCTTTTTCGCGGCGCCTACGCTCCAGTCGCTCCTGGCGTGTCTCGACCGTTTTCGGTGGCGGTGTGTCCTTTGGGTCCTCAAAATCGTTCATAAATTTGGCAACGCCCAGATAGCCGCGTGATTTCTTTTCGTGGGGCAATTTGTCCACCGGCGGCATAAACGGTATTGGATCCCGTGATGCGAATAACGCCAATAGATTTGGCGGCAGATATTGGGTCATTTTATTTATGTATTTATTACCTTTGTCTGCGACGATTCCTCAATATTGGTGCTGGGCATTCGACAATTGAGGTTATGTTACGCTTTGTTTACGACAGCCACATATTTCAATAGTTTACATACCTTAAAAATCCATCCAGTAGGCGTGCTAGTTTGGATTGCGGATACTTTAATCAAACGGAATAAAAATTGCATAGGCTACTTAATCGATTTATCTCAATAAATATTTTTAGACGAAAAAGTTTTTTTTCCCAGCAGCGTAGCTACCAGCTACACGGCTTCTATTGATGGCATCATGCTAGAGATGTGCCATTCATTACAGTACTGGTTACTCTTTAATACCAATAAAAATCAACTATCAAATATCAAATTGACAACAGTACCACAGAACAAAACAGATTAAATGATTAAAATATCAATTTGTTCTCACTTTTAAACATAAATTGAATTTTTATCAAACTTCTAATAACTGCTGTAGCACTGGCTTTCAAATATTGTCGAGCATATGTTAGTGGCTTTGCAAATATCGCGCAATGAGCAGTCCTACGCTATTACGAGGGCTTCAAAAATAGTATCGATATTTCGATAAAACAATTCAGGTAGGATTTTTGTGTTGTTCAGTAAATAAGTTCACTCCACCCACACATGCACAAAACTCAAGAACCGGCGCACGATTGAAAAGACAAAATAACGGCATCTACGAACTCGCCATAAACGTGATTTCATTTTGCAATATATAAAGTTACTCTGTGCATTCAATTTTCAAAGTGCTTGTTCAATACCAACAAATAAAAAATAAATTATTGTAAGTATAATTATTAATATATAACATGATCACCACTTGAGACCACAATACCGCAAACAAACAGAAAATGTCGACTAGTTCAAAGCAAATGCTCGAAGCTGCTGTGATCGAAGAAGAAAATGGCGCTGGCGCTTTACAACAAAAGCAATCACCAAAGGAGCAACGCAAAAGCAAACGCAAACATTTTCTAATGGTGGATAGCGAAGGTGATGATGGCCAAGAAGATGCCCAACAAGTGTTTACACCTGTTGAAAAGGCAACTTTTGCAATGCCACCGCCGCCGCCGCCCCCCACGCCGGTCCAAGCCCCACCACCACAAACCCAGGCAGCGGCTGCGTCCGAAACTGAGGATGACGAGGCGAATTCTGAAAAATGGGAAGATCCGTGTGCGCCACCACCACCGCCACCATTGCCCAGAAATGCATTGGCGACTAGTCAGGGCTACGTCAAATTGACAGCGATCAAGCTGAAAGACGCTCTGGAGGAGGCCATTACGAAAATGGAGTCCAACAAACGAGAGCAACAGCAGCCGAAATTCGATGTAAGTCAAATATTAAACGTCAGCTGCTTCTATTTACAGTTATGTGAACTTGCTAACAGTGCGCTCCAAAAAAAAAGTCGATGTGTCCGTCTATCTCGAATATTTTTAAAGCGAAGAATATTAAATTTATCAGATAGGCTTTTTTTTTTAAATTATTTTACTTTCAAGTTTACTTGATATGAAATAAATTTAACACTGGTTCAGAAATACCAGTAATCATTATTTTATTTATTATTCTCGTTATTATTTTCCAGTTGAGAAAGTATTCAAAATTTGTGTCGAATTTTATTTTACTAATCCACAAACAATAGTCAATATTATCCGATTGGATAGCAACAGCTAAAACATCATATCGACCTTACACTGTATATTTCAATATACATTAGAAATTTTGTTTTTGGAAATGACATTAAAATTTTCGTGTTTTACTTTTAGCTACACAGTATTCTTGTAGAAAATAGCGGTTGTTACAGAAATTTGTAAATGCATCTCTTTTATTTGCTATCTGTATAATCAACATTACTTGTCATTATTTGCTCAACAGTCTGTACCAAAATCTGATGCTGTCACATTGTCGCTTATATGTTCAGTTAAACGTTCAATAAATTCGTCAACTGCCTGTTCCCAAGCAATTATCGTGCATCCCAAGTGCAATAAGCCCGCTGTCCTACGCAAGCTGGAAAGGAAAATGAAAGTTAGCAAACTTCTGGCCAAACAGGAGCAAGTTTCTCATGCAATCATCTCCAAGGAGGCTATACCCTTGCCAGCAGCGAGTGCCCATGATGATGAGGTCCAAGGTCTGATGACCTTGCAGGTGCTGTCCGCACGTGCTTCAACGCCCTACACTCAGCCCACCAGTCTGTTGTCCTGCGATTTGCATTTAAGCCCACCACCCCCGCCACCACCACCAACCCTATCCAAGGTTACAACCAAGAAACCTTTCACCCCGACTACACAACAGGCAGCCCAAAAGCGCAGCAGCTCTGCCGCTGTCCCGGGTAATCTGCGAATGCCGAAGTTGCGTAATACGCAGTCGGCTACCGTGTTGCCCAGCCCAAAGTCGGATCAAACAACCAAGTTGAATTATACACGTCAACATCTGTTGGATATACGCAATGCCATGATGCATGCCCTAATGCATCGTTCCAAGGAGTCGCTGACGTTTAGTATGCCGCGCATTGCCACCTGCGATGATATTGAACTGGAGGCTCGACTGCGTCGCATGAATCTATGGCGCACCATGGACGCCAATCGCAGCACTCACAGCTTTAAGCCACGTGCCGGCGGCAGCAACGAGTGCATGCCCGCGTTCTACAAGAACAAAACCAAACAACAATTGATCACCGACGAATCCATTATACAGAGCCAACCTCCCCAACCACAGCAGGAATTTCAGGTAAGCACAGCACTCTCTTCATATACATATAAAACATCATTATCAAGCGAGTATATAGACAGCCTATTGGCAAGCTAATCTAACGTCTGCCCAAGACTTTAATCTGATTGCATTTTGTGATAAGCACATGCAACGCGAGGTTGCCATTTGAGCGAATCATTCCCGTTTTGTATTATTATTATGTGTCTATAATAATTTCCATTTCCGCTCATTTGAAAAAGCCTAATTATCCATAAAATCTGGAACCCATAGAATGAGAATTCAAGCAATCAATGAAACAAGATTAAATTTTTATTTCCGTAGAGTATATAAAATGGATTTTCTGTCGTTATTTATACATATATTGTAGTCACATAGGAACAATGATAAGGTATTCTAGCCAAAATCATAATGTTTACTGTATGTACATATAAGGGAAAAATTTAATCTAAAGCTGGACTGCGTTTTATATTTTCACTGATTATAAATAATAAGCTAGAATGTATTTTTTTGTTGGTGCGAATTCTTTTTGCAATTTCCTTTTACACAATTGAACATTTAGTTAGCAAGGAATCATTTGGTCAAATAGTGTTGTGTGCCGCTAACTTCGCGCAATCTCTGAGCCGCCTGCTCCGGCGTCAAATCGCGCTGTGACATCGCCAGCAGCTCAAAGCCGACCATAAACTTGCGCACCGTGGCAGAGCGCAGGAGCGGCGGATAGTAAATGGCATGCAGGGTCCAGTGGGCGCTCGAGGCGTGCGCATGCTCCGGGCCAGTGGGCGCGCCATGCCAGCCCATTGAGTAGGGAAATGAGCATTGGAATAGATTGTCGTATTTGGTGGTCAGCTCCTTGATTGTTAGCGCCAAGTTGTGCCTCTGTTCGTTGGTCAAATCGTTGATGCGTTTGTTGTTGTTGCGCGAAATGAGCATCGTTTCAAAGGGCCACGTCGCCCAGTAGGGCACCACCACCAGCCAATCAGGATTATCAATGACGATGCGTTCCCTGCGCTGCAGTTCACGTTCCAAGTAGTCGCTTAGCATCGGTCGATCGTGGGTGGCGTAATATGCGCGCAGTCGTTCCTGCTTCAGTTGCGGCTCGGTGGGCAGAAACGAGCAGGACCAGATTTGGCAATGCGGATGCGGATTCGAGCAGCCCATGGTGGCGCCCTTGTTCTCAAATATCTGCACCCAGGCGTACTTGGCGCTTAGTTCATTAAATTGTTTAATCCATCTGGAATTGAGATTTAGAACGATGTAAAAATTGTCAATTTCAATGTCACTCTCACGCTTATCAATAACTTGCATATTGTTAATTATATACTCACTCGTCGATGACAGCGCCGATTTCCTTTGGGCTCATAGTGGGCAATGTTAAATTCGATTTGGGATGAAAGCACATAACGCGACAGTTGCCACGCGCTGGCGCCGCCTGAAACAGCGGGTCATCGCTTGCCGGGGGCGACGGCACCTTCTCCAACAGTGCGGGAAAATCATTGTCGAACACATAGGTGCTTTCGTAGCGATCCGTGACGATGCCATTGGGTCGCTTAACGCCCGGGCAGAGCGGATTAGTGGGGTCAAATTCGGGTTGTTCGTTGGGTTGCGGCTTTTCCTCCTGGCCCGACCAGGGCCGTTGCATCCGATGCGGACTCACGAGCACCCATTGTCCGTTCAGTGGATTTAGGCGGCGATGTTGATGTTCTAAGTTAATATACATATACATATATATTATATTGTATTATATATGTATATTATTAATTTTTATATGAACACAGCTCGTCGTATTGTATTGCTTACCGGTGGCCACGAACTGCATTTTGTCACTGAGCCTAAAAGCGCTGTTATCGCCGCATTTACCTACAGTGTAGGGTTAGTTAATGCTGTTTGTGATTTGTAATGGCTGCTGTTTACAGTTATCTTTCGCCCGCTCAGCCGATGGATTCCACGGGACAGCGCAATGTCAACTAGCGCCAGTTGTGTCGTCGCAGTCGACCGTTTTAGTTTTTGATTTTGTTTTTGTGCATCTCCCTCCGACTAGCGCTTCACAATAATATGTGTTGTGCTAAGCACAATTTTCATTTTGCTCACTCTCCCTTTTGTTTTTGCTCTCATCGCTTAGCACGCACATTCGCAAGTTAACTTGGCGGTTTATCAGCTTACATTTGCAAGCTCTCTCACAGCTGGCGCTGAAAATACATATACATATGTATAAAAGTATGTTTGTATGCACATACATATATGCATGTGCTTTTATATGTAGGAAGAGAGGCATTTGTGCCAGCTGCTAGCGATGTGCAATAGCTGCGATTAACGGTGAAAGGTTTTTAACAGTTACTCAGTTTCAGTTCAAAATAATTGAAATTCTTGTTTTCCTTCATTTGATATGCATGCATTTAGATAAGCTTCACCTTTAGATTTGGATAGATTCCTAACGATTTTGAAAGGTTTCTTTTCTTTTCAGGGTGTACTTTTAAAAATCACTAAATAAAATAGCCATTTTTTATATAGAAAGTTAAGAGTATATTGGATTTGTGCTCTTTGATAGTTTTTCTTGTGTTAAGTTTTAAAGAATACGTTCATTTCAATTTCTTTTAAACGTTTTTATTACTTTTTAAACGTTCGTATATTCTTTTGACAGGATCCGGCAATTGTTAATCAGAGACGTATTGGTAGCGGACGGCTGTTACATACAAAATGGTCATACAACAATAACAATAACAACGACTACAAACCAGTGCAATGCTATAGCAATAACCATCAGTCGAATGGCATGGGCAAATCTCGCATGGAAGAGGCTAAACATCACGGCAACAATAACAACAGCAGCAGCAGTAGCAACAGCAACAGCAGTATGACGATGCTTAAGTTCTATGATAATGGCGAGATCAGCAGCACGCAATTAAATACCACGCAACAGTCGACGGGTCGTCCTAATACGCCCATAATGGGCATGTCCAACAATAATCGGTCAGAGAACGACAGTCTGAAATCAAATGAGTCCATCGAGGACCTGAATCGGGCCAATGAGAACTACGTTAAACGTGTTATGTCCGGATTTTTGGTTGTGTCCAAGCCAAAGTCTCGCGAATCGGAAGAACGCCACTATCGTCGCTATAGAAATCAAAGTGAAGAGCCCGAGTGGTTTAGTTGTGGTCCCACCTCTAGACTCGATACAATTGAGTTGTGTGGATTTGACGAGGATGAGGAAAAGGCAGAGGACGAGGAGAAATACGCGACAAGCGAAACCAATAGAGAGACCAATATGCAAAAGCACAAAGTAAGCAAACAATTTCATCAAATTTTAGCACTTGCCTTTCTATGCAATTTTCATGATCTCTATTAATGCCTGATTATTTTAATGCTACTTAGTTAACTTGTACAAATTGAATAGCTGCCGTTCTATTCGATTTTCATGATTTCAAGTAAGGCTTGCAAGTTTTAATGTTGTTTTGTGATATGTATAGTTATAGAAGCATAAGGGTACCAGCATGGTTGGCCGAATTTAATCAGTGCCGCTCTACTCGATTCTCATAATGTCAAGTAAGACATGCAAGTTTTAATGATTTTTAGTGATATGTATAGTTATAGAAGCATAAGGGTACCGGCATGATTGGCCGAATTTAATCAGTGCCGCTCTATTCGATTCTCATAATGTCAAGTAAGACTTGCGATTTTTAGTGATATGTATAGTTATAAAAGCATAAGGGTACCAGCATGGTTGGCCGAATTTAATCAGTGCCGCTCTACACGATTCTCACAATGTCAAGTAAGACATGCAAGTTTTAATGTTGTTTTGTGATATGTATAGTTATAGAAGCATAAGGGTACCAGCATGGTTGGCCGAATTTAATCAGTGCCGCTCTACGCGATTCTCACAATGTCAAGTAAGACTTGCAAGTTTTAATGATTTTTAGTGATATGTAAATTTGTGTGTTTGTATATATATTAAATAAATATTGTTTTTTTTACTATGATTGTTGTTGAGGTATGAATTACTCTCTCTGTGTCTCTCCTCTCTACGCAATTCTTATAATTTAATGTATTACAGATTGATCATACTAAATATAAATGGCAGCATCCCGACACAATTGGACGCAACAGTAGCAGCAGCAGCATTAACAGCAACAGCGGCAAGTGTGTTTCGAAAAATGATAGCAATAATAACAACAACGCGTCGGAGAACATGAATAAAATACCTGCAAGCGAGCAGCAGCAGAAGGATGATAAACGTTATGGGAGTCGTAATGTTCAGTTTAATAGGTTCAACCACAATCAGAAGAGCTTTGATAATAATTGTTATCCGCGCAACGAAAGCAACTATCAGCAGCAGCAACAACAACAGCAGCTGCAGCAGCAAGCATCAAATGCAAACAACAATAATTCAAAGTTTATGCCATTCTTTGCACGCGAACGGCAGGAGAAAACAGGCTCATCGTCATCTCTGAATGAGTTCTTTAAGCAGGCCATGAGCCACAACAACAGCAACAACAACAATAATAGCAATATTTGCAATCAGAACTTGGATCAGCCCAAGAGCCTGGGCTATGTGAATCAAATGCAATCAGTTGATCAATTGGAAGCCAAATGGCGTCGCAACTCGCTCGGCAATACGAACGATGGCCCTGCAGCAGCAGCAGCCGCCGCAGCAGCAGCCACAGCTGCAGCCACAGCAGCAGCAGTAGTCAATTCTAACAACAGTAGCAACAAACAGTCGGACAATTTCCAAAAATTGATTGGCGCTCTGAATGGTGCCAAGTCGCAACAGGTGCCGCCCCAATTGGCCGCACAGCAGCCACAAGTTGGCAACGATGCCATCTCGAATTTTATCATGCAACAGCAGCAATATCAGCAGCACCAGCAAAAGCAACATGTGCTCATCCAACAGCAGCAGCAGCAGACCGCCTTCCTAGCCAGTCTCCAGCTCAAAGCTATACTCGGACGCGCCGATACGCAACTGTTGCTGCTCCGCCTGACTAAAGGTAAGTCTATCATCAACTTTTAAACCTATATATTAAAAACATGTGAGCATATTCAGAATAGACTCACACAATCTTTGAACCCAGGTTTTGGTACTCCAATCTGATAAATGCTTTTTCAATTAATTTGGAATCTCAATTAAATGCTTTGCAGACAAAAATAAACATTATTTGTTCTGTGATCACCTTGATCCCTCGTAATCAACAAGGCTTCTGTCCGCCTGATACTATCAACGTTTGGAAAATATTATCACTTTTCCAACTAAAACTGGTTTTACTTGTTTGCTATGATTTCTTAGAACATTATCAGTTTTTGCATGTCTGCCTAAATTTTTTCTTAAATTGCAATTTAAATGTTCTTAAATAATAAATAACAACTTTCAGGAATTTCCATTGAAATGTTTGGAAAATAGATTGCAAATAAACAGTTCTAAAAATAAACAAGGGATTTTCACTATTTACAGATGATATTCACTCTTAATCAATTCCAATCAAATTGATGATCATTTATTTTAACTCGAATTTCTTATTAATAACTTTTTGTTCTTCCAGGTGAAATTTCGAAGCATGGCCTGCTGGTGCAGTTGGCCAATCCTCGTCTTACCAGCATGGATCGTGAGGCCATAACGGCTGTGTTGCAGTTCACCAACACGCAGCAGCAGCAACAACAGCACCAGCAGCAGCTGGAGATGCTCTCGAGTACAGTGATTGCCAGCCAATTGCAGAATCTGCACAATTTGGCCATTGTGCAGCAAACGTTAGCGGCGCGGCAGCATCAGCAGCAGCAGCAACAGCAGCAACCGCAACAGACACAAGCGCAGCCACAGCAACTATCGCAGGAAGATCTGCAGGCTCATGCCAATACCATAATGCGGAATGCGGTCATGAAGCGCAAAATGGAAGAGCAAACCTCAAAGCTGCTCAACATGAACGCCGCGGCGGCGGGCAAACAGCAGCTGCCACTGCAGCAACAGCAACAGCTTCAGCAAGCGCGCGCCTCGTTGCCGCCCTTCCTTGGAGCAAGAACTGGACGCCAGGAGTCGTCGTCGAATGCATTGCTGAATGCGCTTTTAGCTGGTAAAAGCCATCCAGCGGTCAATGGCAGCATGATGCAATCGCAGCAACAGCAACAACAACAACAACAGCAGCCGCCATCATCGTTGATTACTGCGGCCAATTCACGTCGTGCTGACGCAAATTTGCGTTTCGCAGAAAACACAAATTTCCAAATGGGAGAAATGGCCCAGCCTGCGGCTCAGTATCATTCGTATCCACAGCCACAACAACAGCAACAACAACAATACGCAACACAACACATTCGCCACCAACAGAACAATCAGAACAATAACCAAAACAACAATAACAACATTAACAACAACAGCAACCATTTCAACAAATCTCACATTCAATCACAACAGGCGTTGGCAATGCTCTCAAGCGGAAGCGGCGGAGGTAAGTCCAAAATATTTATTTAATACTTTTTTTATGCCCTTGCCTGCCTTTTTTATAGGCATATCTACTTTCTCCTTTATCATCATATCATAAACTTATCTTGCGAACTAACAATCGACAATTTGAAATTATCTTTTATCATTAGCTCTTAAAAGTTTTGATTATTTATAGATCTGAAATTAATTAATTAATTAATCATGAAGGTTTTGTTGGTTATTTTACTAGTTCCTATGAAATTACTCTCCCAAAAATATAAGATCTTTTTTTATTGGTGATATTTCTATGAATGTAAAGATCAGTTCACGATTTTAAACCAATGCCTAACTTATCAATTCGGTTCAAACCCCTAAGTTCGTCAATTTAAAGGCAAATATTACTTATTTTTTTGAAGAGTATTTAATTGCCGGCATCTCGTCGGTAAATGATTTTTCCTGTTTTTTTTATCTCATTCTACGTGAACGAATCTTACTGCAAAACTTAAACGGCTAAAAATCTGTTGTTTAATTGCTTGTCAAATGCCTTAGGAGCGTAAAATAATTAAATATAATGATCAGGTTTAAGTTTCAAGAATATTATTGGCTCATATTGCAGCCATTTGACGTCAGTTAATGGGGTTTTCCATGGCGACATTTTTTAAGCACGGTTAGGTTCAGATTGGACAAGATACAAATATGTGAATAAGAAATATTATTTTGTTTATTTTATCACTTGAGCGCCCATTTGCCTTTTCCACCCTCGCGATCAAAAAATGGGCGAAACCCGTTTTTTGTTTCTCCCAACAAATAGTATTTAATTTTCTTTACGTCATTATTATCAGCGTTTTTTTTTTGGATACTTTTGAACGAAGAGAAATAATCAAAAATTGAATTTTAAATAGTAATAACTTTTTTACAATGATCATTTTAAAAGCAAGTTAAGGGTTTTGCCAATGGTTAACACGTTTTGGTCATAAAATCTTTAACGGTTTTCAAAATACAAGTGAAAGCACGAATATTATGAATGGCCTTACAAAATATCTGTAAATATTTTTGAACATACTAATGAACCATGAATCAGTTGACACAAAGCAAATACATACAGTTTATTTATATTTGCAATGCTTTTAAGTGCATGTATTTAAAGTGACTCAAGTAAATATAAAGGAGGTAAAAGATAATTTTCCAGATATACGTAGACTCGTCTGGGAGATTATCAGATACGCAGGTTGGAGAGTTGATAAAAATGTATAAAGGGGATTCCTCAATTACGTTAACTAAATGAGAATATTATTAATAGCTTTATCTCTGATTTCTTTATAACAAGATACAAAAACAATTTCGGTGCGTTTCAGCGACAAATTAGCTTAAATTTGAATATAAATTAAATGAATAAACAATGATTTCACGTTTATCAACTTCCTATTTAAACTCGTTTTTGAACATGCCAAAAAATTATGAATAAAACTTTGCTTCGAGATACGACGAAAGTGAATAAAAATACATACATATATATCGGGAATAATTCAGATTTGTTCCACTTACACAATCTAAAAACCACAATAAACATTAATTATATGTGGAATCTGTTTCAATATGCATCTCTTACAAACCTATAAACCTAAATAAATGATAATATACATACGTTTTTCTGTATATGTTAAAAACACACATGAAGAATACATACACATATGTCTGAGAAGAATTCACGATCGCGCATCAAAAATAGAATGAGATGATAAGCTTGCTAATAGAAAATAATATTTCTACTCATCTGATGAACTAACTTGCTTTACCGCATAAAGTATCATCTCTGATCTTAAGCTTCTAACGTGACTAAGACCTAAAGAAAATCTATTTTCAAGTAGATATTGACCCTAATCCTACTCATATAGAAAAATCACAATTACTTTGCCCAAACAAAGCCGGGTAATGTTCATGCTAGCTTACTATACTGGTATATAAATAACATAAGTATACTACGATGATAAACACACTCGCAAAACTGGAAATACTATTTACGTTTGACTTACTGGTGTATATAAGGCATTGATCTGAAATTGTATTGTTATTAGGTATTTACTTGGGGGATCGTGCAATGACTCGACTAATTGTTCCATGGTGTTAATTAGATCCCAAACTCGTGAGTCATGTGTGAGCCTAAGTGGGTTTTCATGTGTTTGTACTTGGCTGCTCATTTACATCCCTACGTACATAGTTCAGTTTGCATACATATCTCATAAATCTTGAAGCGTAATTGAAGATTGTGCGACTTGGCCGGCTGTGGAATTCCCATGCGATTAAGCGCATACTATGTACATCTTCATCCGTAGTACTAAGTCAACTAAGGGCTTGCCCAAATGATACAAGCCAACTACTATTACTAGTAGCTTTATCAGCTAATAATTAAAAAAAAAAAACTGCTGACTGCCGATGATTTAATACCCTTGCTGTCAGACAATCTATTATAATTTAACTTTAACTTTTCTCATAATAAGCAGTATTTCCAAACGAGCTTTTAAACATTTTCAATAAACCGTTTTTAGACTTGTGACAGGTGTAGTAAACCGTATGGTAGAGTATATTTAATGGGTTAATGGAGCGTGCTCTGTAAATTAAATTATGATGATATGTTCAGGTCGCAACGTCATAACTTTTAAGTGTTAAAATAACAGAACAAATTTCAGAATTATATTTATCATAGGTTTTTGTTTTTTTATTAATGTTATTCTAAAGTCAAATAAGCATATCAAGCGCGGCTATTTAGAGCCGCTCTTTTGTCTAGCGTTTTAGCAAGGCTGATGAACTTTGCCGGCGAACAGAATGTTGCCGGTGGCCTCCTCCTCGATGAAGAATACGAACGGGCGATTTACGTTGAACTCCACAATAGTCTGCGAGCCGCCGAATTTGTTCTCAATCTCAACGACTGTGGCCGCATACGCTTCGGTGCCCTGTTCGTTGACTTCGATGCCGGCCTTTTGGAATATATTGGATATCTTTACCTTGCCGGCAACATCGGCGCCGCGTGTCAGGCCCGGCAACGAGGCGGTGTCCTCGAAGATTTCGCGTACGCCCAACTTCTGGAGAGTATCCTTAAAGCTGCGCTTGTAGTCAAACTGGAACTTGGGCAGCGTCACCTTGACCTTAACCTCCTCCATGGCCCACTGGGCGCTCTTGACCTCGTCATTCTCCAGCGCCTGCAGCAGATCGTTAATGCCGTCCATTGCATGCGGTAACAGAACAAACATGGAGTTCTTGCCCTTGTAGGGCAGACGCAGAATCTGTGCTCCCATCTTCTCCGAGTTGTAGTAGTAGAAGTACTCGGTCTGTTCCATGTACTGAACGCGCGTCTGTGTATTTCGGGTGCTGAAGAAAGCGCCGTCGTAGGTTTCATAGAATTGTCTTCGCCACAGTCCCTTGAAGTAAATGAGATTGGTCAGCAGCATGATGCTCTGCTGGACATTCTCCGGTGTGACCAGATTGCGCAGTCGTCCATTTGTCACATTATTGGCCCACTCATTGATCGCATAGGCCGCCACAGGCGCATTTCCAAAGTCCAGGGCTTCGATCTCGCTGTCGTAGAAGTGCTTTAGTGTGGCCGTAAACTTTTGCTGCGTCTCAATGAAGCGATCGGTGAAGAGCTTGGTGCGCACATTGAGTGTGTTGTGCAGTTGATTCTCCTTCTTAAACGAGTTGAGCGTCTTGCGATAGAACTCACGCACATTGTTTGCCGACCTGATGTCCGTCTGTGTGCTTATCAGCTCTTGCTGTGTCTGTGTGTTTGTGCCAGCGGCCTCCGAGAGCAGCGCCAGCACCAGTTTAACAGAAAACGGCGATATGATGACATTATTCTGTTGCTCCGTGTCGTTCAGCAGCACCGCCTTCAGCAGCTGCCATGAGAAACTGTCGTGCGAGTCACTGCGAAACGGCACAAATGTGTCGAGGTCGTCGTAGGATGCGGCCGGCAGAGATGATAATGATGACTGAGCCGGAGCAATGCCAGTT
Organism: Drosophila lacertosa; assembly: GCA_004143845.1. NCBI lineage: Eukaryota > Metazoa > Arthropoda > Insecta > Diptera > Drosophilidae > Drosophila > Drosophila lacertosa. Next base: position 26,699 of record SCDZ01000112.1, read on the forward strand.
CCACTCCCAGCCCCAGCCGCAACCCCAGCCGTCTCGCTGGGCACCTTATCGGTGTACGTCTCGAACACGCCCGTCGGTGTTGGTAATGTCGGTAATGGGGGTATCGAGTTGCCATTGACTCCAAGCATCAGCATTAACAATGGCAGCCACGTATTAAATCTTATCACTATGTTTGTATACATTTTTCCCCAAATTCTTTTCGATCGACGCACTTGAATTTTATGTGTGTATGTATACGCTTGTTTTTGTATATTTTCTCACTCCTTAAGCAGAGCTTAAAGCGCAACTTGACAAGTTGCGTTATGCGCGCTCAGCAGACGAAACAGAATGTAGAGAACCGTTTGGCGCGCGTTTCCAACTGAAAGTGACTCAAAGTTCGCTGTGAGCAGGCCATTTTAAAAACCAGCTTACTGTTTAACATCTTTATGTTGTTGTTGTTATTGTTGCTGCTGCTGCGCGGCTTCTGCTTTTCGCTCTGTTGCTTGAAAGGGAGTCCCAAGTTGACAGCAGCGCACGTCATAATCTAACTCTTCTCTCTTTTTTTTTCTCTCTCTCTCTCGAGTTTGCTTATACGCTTGATGCTGCGCGATTTACTGTTGATTAATATGTAAATTTTCACATGAATACTTACATAAACGTTCTGGGATAAAACATTCTTGTAGCTCAAAAGGAAATCCGCATAATTTCCAATTGCGTCACTAAAGCGAAATGAGAAATACCCAAAAACTGAGTATTAGTTATAGATTTGATTGAGTACCACCGTCGGAAACACACAAATATATTTATAAGCTAGTTGTGCGTCTTGATTTTTATATGAATTTAAATTTAACTTTTTGAATTATTATTTACGCTTCACATAAGATAACGGATGTCTTGTCTCTTTTATCTGGCAACGTCAAATGAATAGTGTTGCACAACACTGTTCGACACAATCAGCTGTTTTCGCGCACACTTCGACTCACGTTGATGTAATAGGTGCCGGCAATAGGAATTTCGAGCAGTTTTTATTAGAAACTCAAATAAATTTATTGTGCCATGCAAATACGTCGACCTCGCGGTATCACAGTACCTCAGTTGATGATTGTAACAGCAATCGGTTTTCTGGGCGGTGTTTATATTTGGCAGCCATTGATATTGAAATTTAAAAACGAAGAGAAACCAGAGAACAACGTACCAGCAGCAACAGCAACAACAACAACAAGCGCAGCTTTAGCCACACCAGCAACTTCATCAAAGTGCGATAACTTTAAATGAATATATATATTGAAAAAAAGTATGTGAATAACGTATTTTGATTTGCTTTACTTTCAGATGAACTTCATTAAACAATTTGCCTCAACAACTGTCGGCCTAATAGCCATTGCCGTCGGTTCCACGGCGGCAATTTATTGCACCAATCGTTTTTTTATCAAACCATATCAGAATAAAAGGCAACGTCTGGAAGCTGAAGGCTATGCGGAGTATTTATTTCAGCAAGAGTCCCAGAAGCGAGGATAGAATGAGTATAAAAGACATTGTGGACTCTCAGCCAGACCAGCGAAACAGTTTCTTTACATTAACATGCATACAATTGTAAAAATGGTACCGTAGAAAATAGATTTCAATCGGAAATATGTTTGGCCATCTTAAATTGATCACTTTTATATCTTAAAATGTTTGTAGTAAAAAATCCTTTTACAAGCATATACAAATTTTGTGTTTTGCCATTTTTAATAATTGAAACATGATATTGTTAAAAAATAAGCTTTAAGTTAAACAATCTTATGGAATTTTAATGGAAGATTTTTGAAATGAATTGAACAACAACAACAAAATGAAAGATTAGTCACTAAGAACACGTATGTTTACATTTTTGAAATAAAATAAATAATCAAGCCGGAAAATAGCTTTCCAAATTTGCTAAAATACATTTAAAACAATTACAAAAATAAAATATTACTTAAGTGGTTCATAAAGACCTAAAACACTACGCTCCTTTGGTAAATTACGCGATTGCTTTTTCTGCAAGGCGGCCAGTTTATATTTGGGATAAAAGTCCCAAATCGAAAAGGATTCGTCAAAGCCAGCCGCTGCTAGTTTGGTTCCATCTGGACTCCACATCATAAAGACCGCCCCTCGCTCCTGATGATTCAATATGTCAACAATTCGATTTAACGAGGATAGCACCAAAATCTCACAACGCAAACAGGCATTTTCATCTATTAAAATTTATTAATTAAATCAAACCTATAATCTTTGGCAGAAACTTACCACGTTTATAAATGTTGACCAGCAACTCGCCCGTAATCTTGCTAAAGTTGATCGAATTGATTAAAATCTTCTCATCGCCGCGCTGATAGAAGGAAACAATTTTGCGGCGCGCCATATGGAAAATGTAAATGGACGAAGGCTTCTTTTCAGCTGCAATATTATTGAAAATATGAAGGCAAAAAGCTCGTCGCGAAAAAGAGCTACTCACAAATTGCCAACTCAACGGACGACCATGGATGCCAATCGAACACAATGCCGCCCGCCTTGGCGCCCAAGCGCAAGATGGCCTTAAAAAGCATGCCATCGAATATATATATCTGTCCTTGGACATCGGCCGTGGCCAGGTAACGTTTCGTGGGCGAAAAGCGTATGCAGCAAATTTTATTTTTGTGCTTTCGCATAATGTGCTCCATGGTCATCGTGGATAGCTTGAGGCACAAAATTAAACCGGATCCCGTGCCGCAGACAATCTCGTCGCTATCATCACTCCATTCAATACAGCATATGGACAGGATGGGTCTTGGGAAATATTTTCCATCGGCCACAATAAACTCTTTATCCGATTTCAAAAGCCAAAGTTCTAGAACTAAGGGTTAAAAATGGTATAATAAAAAAAGCAAAATTGGTCCGATCTACCCACCAGGATAGTCACCATCCATGCAGCCAATAGCCAAATATTTGCCATTTGGCGAATATCGAATAGAACTGGTGCGATCTACATTAAAAATCATGCTGGTATCGTCCTGATTGCGCCAGATGATTAGATTTTGACCAAACGAAAGGGCCATCTGACCGCTCGTCGACCAGTCCATCATATTGTGATCTGAAATTGCAATATTTAATGATTACAAGTTTCAGGGAAATATGTTTGTTTGCCCAATACCAAAGGATGTGCATATCTCGGGCATTTCATTGGTAGTTGTGGGAAAAGCCATCGGCTTTACGCGTGGCGTGCAGCACCAATCGGCGTCTATCTTCGCTCGTGGCTTGGAGACTTCACTGGGCACATTGCTGAACTTGAGCAGACGTTCATCTCGTATGTTAAAAACTTCGTTTATGGCGGGCACAAAACTGCTTTGGCGCCAATAGCTCGATGTTTGTGTTAAGTTCTAAGTATAACATAAAAGTTAACAAGATTTCTCATAGTTGCAAGGGACTGGGAGAAACCCTGCTTTCAACAGACCATTTTTAAGAGATCCTGCTCTTTAGTCCTGCCCACGTATCTCATATTGTAATCGATGCACTCACGCCTAAAACGCATTGGTATAAAACGATCTCCGTAAATGAACTCCGAACCGCAGTTTCTTTTGGACTAGTTAATAAGTTGTCATGTTAATCTTTAGTCAATTGTTGTTATTGTTGTTTGCACCTTGGTGACCTCATTTCGCCCCTCTAAGCGACGTCCCTTAACAAAGGAACGCACGCACTTCTGGTCCAAAAAATGGTTTTTGCCAATACTCTCACAAACATCCATGACGAAGACTGACATTCAACTAATTCGCTCTTCGGTCTCGTTTCTTTTCATTTGCCTTGCAGCTCAATCTGAGCTTTTAACAAACTAACTGTATAACTAACTGTAGTCCATTGCATTTAGCTTAATCAGAGACTGACATTCGACTAATTCGCTCTTCGGCTCCCTTTCTTTTATCTTCATCTTCCATTCTGAGCTTTTAACAAACTAACTGTATAACTAACTGTTGTTCATTGCTTTTAGCTTAATCAGAGCAGCTGAGAGATTAACATAAAAAGGGATTCATTTTTGCAGAGGTGATGTATAAACTCTTTTTAGTAGCAATAGCCAAGTAAACATTTCTTATTTATTGTAATCGTGTATTTCTGTTTATATCACAAAAGTTGCTCTTCATTTTGTTTAAATACTTGTACGTTACTGACTAAGACGCGTGGCCCACTTTTTACCACAGGTTGGGCAATTGGAACGTGTTCGTAAATATTTGCGAATGCAATCCCGATGAATTTTTCTGTCGCAATCGGAGCACTTAATGTCCCACAGCACCAGCTGCTTGCAGAGCGCACACTCCTTGATGGTATCCGCATAGTTGGAGCGAAGGAAAAACTCGAATTCGATAATGCTGCGCGGACCCAGATAGACTCTGTCCTTGAACTCGAGAAAGTAGCCCAACTCGGTCCACAGTTGGAGAAGGGTTTGCATGCGCAGCTTCTTGGGCGCTTTAGTTGAGCCCTTAAAGTCCAGATCGGAATATACCTCGTTCCACGCTATGTGACAATCCTCCCGTGAGCCCAGTTTGTCCAATAAAATGGAGAAATACAGACATTCCTCCGCTGTGAGACCCGGATGACTTTGTTTATCTGGCGTTGCGTCCTTGATGGCAAACACCAAATACTCTTTGCCACTTATTGGATGTGTCATAAACGTCAATGTTTGACTGAGGTCCTTTACGGTGGTCTCAATATCCCTGACGAAATCATATAGAGCTTCCTTATTTGCGGGTTTTGTCACTTGATGGTGCTCACAGAGCGGTTTAAGTATTTCATCAATTAAATCATGATCCAGACAGCTGTGGTTAATGCAGGCGCGTAGAAATCCGCGCTTTACCATGTCCATTGTGCTACTTGATAGTTTTCAATTTCGTAAACATAAGAAGTTGTTTAATGGAAAGAATTGAAAACAGAAATAAGGCGACGCGCCTGACCAGGGCTACAACATAGGGTAGTGCTGCTAAATTTTGACGGCTAGTATGCTGATTAACAAAACAAAATTGATTGCAGTGTACGCAATAATTATTGATATAACAACAAATAAATAGAGATATTTTGTGTAGTTTATACTTTACTCTCTTAAGGGAAAAACTTGGTTTAGTTTAATTAATTTATGTGTTACAATAATACAAGACAGTTCATTGCACAACTAGAAAGACGCGTACTAATCAAAAGCGATAAGTATTTATCGATATTGTTAGCTACTTCATTTGCAAAGGCGGCAATTTAAAGCATCTCATCTCGTCAAAATACAATCCTCTAATTCGTATTAAAAATGCACTCTTTCGTTTTTGCTTTTTTATTGAGTTTAACTTAAAAATTAGGAGCACAACAAGTAATATTATTAATAAATGTCTATAAGAGCTTCGCTTTACTTTAAAGTATGTATGTATTAAGAGTGTTTAATAGACAGAATATTAGATATTAAAACCGAACATTATTAACATTTGTGTATTTTATCGTGCAAACACCGCGTATTACATATTGACTTTACATTAACAAAATGTCCGACTGTATTTAAATATTGCATAATTTTGAAAATCAAGTACATATCTAATGCAGTTTAAAATATATTTATTTACACTAATTATTGTTCGGCAATTTTGAAAGCATTCTCTATAATTTATATGCATGTATATAGAAAAAACAAATTTACTGTAAAAAAGAAACAAAATTATTTATTTCTATTATTCCTATAACTTCTTGCCATAAAATCCTAATAGTCTGATTCTCGTTGACACCGGACTTTGAACATGCTCCAGGATTTCCATCTAAACATTTTCGTTTTTTACGAATTTGAAGAAGAGTAATTTATTTTGAAATTCATAAATTTAGTTTTAATAAAATGCAGCAGCGGATACAAATAAAAAGAAAGGGGAATATGATAAAGCTATGAGTATTTTTTTTTATTAACATCTTACAAATTTTCAATTAAGGTATTTCAAGTTTATTACAATTTTTTTAATATCCTTTAAAAACAATACAATTACTAACTTAAAGAAATTTAAAGCGTATAGAAAACGAATTTTAAAATATATTTTTAAATTGGTTGAACAAAAGAATTCATATGTTCAATATTTAACTTTAAGAATTAACGAAATAAAATTATTAACCATTTAACAACTGATAAATTGATAACTAGAATCCAAATCACAATGTCTTAAGAACTAAACAAGTTTAAAAATAAAAATTTAACTTTTACGAAACAAAGTTTCATTTGAAATGAGACCAATTGCATAAATATTTATATAGCAACAAATTAACTTAGATATAAACATTTCCATGTTCGGTTGTAACCTATAGGAGAAAGTTTATAAAAAATAAAAAGATAAATAATGTGTAAGAGACAGAGATGTCTGTTGTAAGCTGAAACTATGCTTGCGTACTATATAAGAAGAATATATGCACAGTAAATGAAAATGAGAATTAACTGATAATTGTATACTTACATGGTTAGTCGCATGTTAGATTCTAAGAAATTAGATTGTGAGATACATAAACAGAAATAATAATTACAAAATACAAAAAAGCCACTTCAATATTGTGCTTGTGCCGTAAAAAGCTCCTAATACGTATAAATTCCCAAGCCGTAATACGCTTAAGTCAACTGAAAGTTAATATGGGGAATACCCCTAACCACGTGAATAAGTATTATTATATTTGTGCGATCGGACAGGCCGATAAAATACAATTATTTCACGACTATCACGAGACGTTACGAAGTCTTGATATTTGTTATGTTTTCAGTAGTGTACGTAATTAAATGAAAATTTATTTAAAATTTATTGAAATTAAGAAAGTATAGAAAACTTTGAATATTAATCGAAATAAGGCGAATTGTTTCACTTGCGACAAATTATTTGATCTAAACGTAATTAATTCGTTTTGTTACGAAATGATTACATGAAATTATTAGTAACTAAGCTGAGTTCGTTTGCAATGTGATTAGTTTCATTTAATATATTTGACTATTGTTTTCGTATGTTTTAGTTGTGGCAATGAGTTTGGTATTGGATAAAGTATGTATTTATGTTTGTGGGGAGAGAAGGTTTGAACCGATAACCGAATAGTTAAATTGTTTAAAGTCCGCATGAGTTGTTTATTTTGTTAGATGGTTTGAGGAAAGATAGAAAGAAAGATGCCGCAGCAAATAAATAAATTAATATTGTCGCTGAGAAAGTTACATTTTGCATTTTGTTGTTTGTACTTATATATTTGGTTAGCCATGCAGTTAAACAGTATGTAATATTAACAAAAAAAATGTACAATAAATATGATTTAAGACTAGAAATCGCTTGGCGTCTTTAAATTATACAATTATGTAATTATAATTAAAAAACACAATAATAATGTTATAAAAAAATAATAAAAAATAACCAAGATTCCATTTTATAACTTTTTCTCAGTTGTTGTACAAAATCATTATAATTTAAAGATCTAACGAGTTAACTAATAAGACAAATCACAATTTTGTTTTAGTACATATACAATATATACAGTAATTGCTGTACTCGTAGTTGGTTGTATAAGTTTTGATATACATCGCGCTTATAACAATGCGTCTACTTGGCCAAAATATCTATTAGACATAGTTGCTTTACAGTTTCTTCTCTTATTTTGGTTTTAATTTGTGTTATTTTTTTTTTTTATATTTGGTTTGTTAGTTGCTCTTTCTACATGGTATTAGTCTTTGGTGCTTCATTCAAGATTTCTGTAGCTAGCAAGTAGGTTCTGAGTATCGCCCATGTACCGAATACTTACACGATTTATTGAGTTGCGACGCCCTCCGCCGAGACCATCCTGGCTGAGTCCGTTGCCAGTATCGTTGTCGATGCAAATGTCCGAGTCGGAGTCAACTCGTCTAAACTCGCTGCCATCCTATGGAAGATAAAGTAAGTGATTAGCACAAACCTAGTATAATAGTAATTCAGTCTTTACTCAACCTGCGTCAGCTGCTGTGTGGTTGTCAGCAGTCGAGCAATGGGATTACAGCAAACCGGCAAGGTTTCCAGCAGAGTTGGCCTGGAGTGCGTCAGCAATGGCTTCATATATCTGTAAAAAGCTTCATGTGAGACACTCATGACGAGCAGGAGATATTTTGTGGATACTCACTTGGTGTCGAAATTGCCCCAAATGCGAGCTAGAATCGCCTTCTCGTGGCTGTTGCGACGCCGTCCGCCGGCTGCCGTCGTTGCAGTTGCCGCATTGCCATCGAGTGGCGTGTCCAGATTGGAGTCGGCGCCACTTGGAAGTCGTGTCTTGCCGCGCCCACCAGCGCCGCCTTCCACGTCCTGCAAATAGCCATCAGACTGAACAGATTTAAACGAGACATGATTAGCGCAATGGGTATGTTGAAGTGTGTCTTATTAAAAGTACCAGCACCAAAGTAAAATGCAAAAACAACCAAAACAAATCGCCACTCGGAGGACGTAAACAAAAACGAAAAATAGAAAGAAACTCAATTTGCTAAATGCTGCAACTAAAACAACGTATGTTTGTGTATGTGTAATGTGCGAACGCAGGACGAAGAAGAAGCACACACACAAATTCGCAATTGAATGGAGTTACATATTTAAAAACGTACCGGAGCCGAATGTGAATTGTCCATGGAATTGTAAACCTTTTTAATATATGCAAAATGGCGTAAAAAAATTGCGCAGAAATGTATAAAATAAATAAGTTAGAGAACATGTTTTCAATGTGTGATCAAATAACAGAATCAAAAATACATTTTAAATCAGCTAAAAAGTTTTTAAGTCTTCAGCTTACACTAAAAGAGTTCTTTAATCTATGTTCTAAAAATATATTCAAGAAGCGTTGATGAAGGTAAGCCCTTAAAAATTGTATTGTTTGTTTAGTTTATATTAATGTAAAAATTACACTAATATCTTATCTTATGTTTATATAACAAATTTTGAAAGGGTGCAAATACTATTAAAAAACTGCAAATAACTTTGAACAGAAAGGTTTTACCGAATAAACCGTCAAAAATACATTTCTGTTGACGCTCTTAAACAATTTCGTTTTTAATTGAAAACAATTTGTAGTAAAAATGCTATTCTATCAATAAAACTGCCATAAAAACAGTATTTTATATTGTGGCAAAACACAAAGGTTAAGACAATTAACAACAATTAACCAACTGTTATGCAAACTGTGTTTCATTCAAAAAACAAATTCCACAAACTAAATTAAGTAGCTTATTTTATAGAAAAGAACGAATGAACAATAATGTATAAGAACAAATACTTACACTGTGAACCTGATAATTATTCAACTGCTCAGTTTCTTCGTCAACGCCAACGCTGTAACAAGGTAATATTTCCATTTAGAAATCAATAAGTGTTTATAGAAACCAAAGAAACTAACGGTATTTTTAGCCAGTTGAGCAAAAAGTTGGCCGCGCCGCCTTGAATGATGACCGTAAAGATGACAATCAGCGACGTTGCCGTTAACATGGTTTGACGCGCATCGGAAACGGTATTTCTTATGGCCAGGGCAAAGGACATGGCGCCACGCAAGCCTTGGGAAATAAAATCCAAGAATTACTAATAGAATTAATAAAATCAATTTTTTTATATATTGAAATTTACCAGCAAAGAAAAGCATGTGTTGGAAGTTGGAAGAGATTTTGGGTTTGCGTTTAATGTTCAGCAACCAGGACAATGGATACACGTTGACTGCACGTCCCAGAGCGGCGCAAATCTATTAAAGAAATCAAATTGGATTATACAATATTATTAAAAATACTTTATGACACTTACAAATGCGGTTATTATAAAGCCAGCATCGAAATGATGCTTGGGAAAAGTGAACATCGAGACGCCAATGTATGAAAATATAAAGTTCTCGGCCAGAAAGTTGAGCAGCTCAAAGATCTGTTTAGTGCGCTGCCGCGAGTCCTCCGACAGATTGTTGTAAGTGTAATGCGCCTGGCAAATGCCGCAAAACAACACGGCCACCACGCCAGTCAGCTCTGTAGCCTCGGCCAGCAGAAATGTGCTGTAGCTCATGAGCACAAACAGCGCTGACTCCAGCAGCGGAAAGTCACGAACACGCGTAAACTTGGTCAAGTGTGGCAGGAGTTAAGGATACACAAAATTTATATATATCTATAAAAAACTAATAATAATTGTTCATATCAGATTGTTTTAAAAAAGGATATCAATGCCGTAAAACAGCCCATGACAGCGCCAATCAGCAGCGACAGGAAAAATATGCAGAAAAAGTCACTCAGCGAGCGCAGAAAAGCTGTCGTCTCAAACTCTCCCGAGTTTGAATAATGCTCGCCGTAATTTTGTATGGCTCTGGAAAAACATAACAAATAAGTACAAAGAATTTTTTGTTAATATTAAAGTAAGCAAAAAACGCTCAAGTTACCCGCTTAAAACAATGGCAACGGCATCGTTCAACACAGATTCGCCCAATACAAGCGCATAGAGATTGACGTCCACGTGCAGGTCGTTGAATATGGCGAGTATGGTGAGCGGATCTGTGGGCGATATCAGCGCCCCAAAATACAGCGTGTCCAGAAATGTGAAACTGCTGCTCAAGTATTTTGGCATCAGTTTCACACAGCCGTACATCAGGCCACCGATTAGGAACGCCGATAAGGTGGTGCCCACAATGGCAAACGTCAAAATGGCACCCAAGTTGCGAAAGAAATATTTCTGCAAATGTAAACACAAATTAAGTTATGATCATGTTTCACATATATGTCTGTATGAATGTAGAACCTTTTTTAAGCTATAGCCAGCATAAAATATAATTGGCGGCAAAATAATATTGAAGAAGACCTCCGGATCGAAAGTGGCCTTCAAATCGATTTCATTCTCCTCGATGTCGTAGACCTGTCCACGAAACACGTACGCATATGTCTTAACACCCTCGTTCGACTGATTGACCGGATACTAAACAAAACAAATTCAATTACAATTACAATCGACTCTAATTGCATAAAACAAACGTGCAGACAACGACACGCACCTTGAACCACAGCGTATCCGGCGGCAACTTGTCGTTGTATGTCGGCACGCCCTGCGTCTCCACCTGCATGTGCACCAGCGTCGTGTTGGTGCCGGCATAGCGTATGATGGCGCCAACAATTAGCCCTGCAATGCGGTTAACAAACAAGTCATTAAATATATAATGGGCTATGGAATACTTTGATGGACACAGGGGATAAGCAAAACAATTTTGTAGCTTCTGTTTATAGTTCAAAGGAAAATACAAGCAATTTTTAAATATATTTATGGATCGCAAATGGGAAACTTCGATTTATGATGTGTAAAAAACCCATATAGGATCATATTTTAAATAAAGCCAGCCAGCCAATACAATTAATATATATTTATACTAATAAGAAAAATATTTTGCTTTGTTTACGATCAAATTTACCTTAGAAAATTCCTAATCGAAACCGGCATTATGATATTTATAATTTATGACTAATTTTAACAAAGAATTTTAGCAACTATATGTTTAAATAGTTTTTATTGCCCTGTAGTACAAATTTGTATTTGCTTTGATTCAAATAAGTGCATCCGCCTTGAATTTAAGTGAAAAGCCAATGCGAAGCGGTTTAAATGGGTTTGTTTTGGGTGCTTTGGCCGTAAGCCGATTTAATAATTGCCTGACCTATCACAAAGCTCGCTTTTAAAATTACTAATAAATGGCCGACGGCAGTGTCTGCTGATAAGGTCTTGTCGAACAACTGTAGAACACGAATACTTCATTCGTTGACTCATTGAAAGGCAAAACAAGAAAATTCTTATCAGCTAACATATTTGCACACAGCCAAAAAAAAAACTCTTGAAGCTTATCTGCAGTATATTTTATGAGCTTTTGTAATCAGATTTTTTTTATGATAGGTTAAGCCATTTTAGATCGACCCACTAATTAGCATATTTAATTATGTGTTTATTGCAAGCTAGGATAAGTAAAAGAGTCATGACCAAATCACGTGTTTGTTGAGCTGCCTGATCAGCTTTAATATAGTATGCGTTACTTATTGGCCAACGGATTGTCAATGGACCCACCCTAAAGTGTTGGTTAGTACGTATCTGATTTCCAACTGGTACCGGTGACATAGCTGATTTAATAAACATTAATAAAAACAAACGCAATTTGAGCGTTTCAGGAAAAACCCAAATGAAATAAACATTCATGTGTTCATATGTACATATATGTGACTGTCAGGTGCACAGAAAAAAGAATATACGTTTACATGTGCCTAATGAAATTCTATGTATGTAGTATTAAGCACAGTATTTATTCGCTATAGTGAATTCATGTTGGCTTGAAATGCCAATTTAATTTTTAATTTTTTTTACTTAAACAAACCCCATTAAATGAAAGTAAAAGGCTTATAAATTTTGAAAATAAATATTTTCCTTTAAAAATCAAATTCTATAAAATTGCCTATATATATAAAAAAAAAAACTGTTCATCATTGCCAATTTTGCTATTGAATGTATTTTGTAGTAGTTTAATGCTGGCTCAAGACCCATAAATAACTCATAAAGAATTTGATTGCGCCATAAATTTAATAGCAATAGGTTCTTGCTAATAGGTTTTTACTGTAATAAAAAAATGCTTATTAAATAGATAGCAATATATTTTATTACAGTTCAAATGCCGCTGAATTGCATTAAAGTGCAGAAAAACAATTTGTGTGCAGTGTTGTGTAATTAAGGTTTTTAAATACAGGTTCGTTTATTTGTACAGAATGCGGGCTTAAAAGCTTTGCTTTATATACATATATTTATATATATATATATATATTAGCACAGCCTTTTGCTGGGATGGGAAAAAGAGGGTAACTGTACGTATGTATTGATACGTATTTAAATATATTTATATATGCGTGTATTTGCCTGCTTAAAATATACACATTAGAAAAACTAGGGGGCGACAATGGGAGCTGCAGGTGGCAATGACAGGGTCAAAATGACGACGCTGCTAAATTGATGGCCAACGTAGCGCAGGAGAAATGGCAAACAGATGACAGCACGAAAAAGCTGTTAATTGCAACAGCCAACAAATGGCGTTTAGCTGTGTCTATATGTATGTATAAGCCCAGCTAGCTCCGTTTGGGCTATTTACTCACCATAAATAACCGCCAGTCCGGTCTCGTGCAGCCAAGAGACGCGATGATGCTTGAACAGCCAAATGGTTAGCACCGTCAGCGCCAGCAGGAACACGAATACAAGCAAATCGAGACTCTGGATGCGATGGTTAAGCGTCGCTTTGGCGTCGAGCGTTATGTCCGTGTCGGCTGCACTGCAGCCAGCAATGAGGGCGCATATCGTGAAAAGCCTCAGCGAGCTTTTCCAGCGATCGACTGGCTGTCGTACTGAGACCGCGTCAGCGTGCATTATTCTACGCTCGCTGTGTGGAGGTGGAATGCAATTAATTGTACAATTGTACATTCATTTATTGTGGGGATAGTAGCAGCGGCAGCGGCAGCAGCTGCCAGCAGACGAAACTGAAATCGATTTTCGCGTTACGTTGTGAGCCGTTAATTGATTTGGCGCACAGCTTTTGCTGCTACGCTTTTGCTCGGCGAAACAATTTCACTGAGTTTGCTATTTTTACACGTTCTTCGTTACATAAAAATCCAAATATTTTACACAATTGCGTATGAAAGTGTCACAAAAAATATATACGTATATAATAAAAATTGTGCTCGCCTCTTATAAACTCTTATACTACTAGCGACACTATGCGAAGAACAGTTTCCTTGAAGGCTGCTGCTTGGACTGCTACTACTGCTCACAGCTGTCAGCTGTTTTTTGCGTGGCTATCGATAACAAACGATTGTCAGTGTTGTTAAACAAGAAAGGCACAAGTTTCGTGGCTTTTGTTGTGATAAGCAAGTTCATCTTTTCCGTTTTGTGCCAGCTTTCGCAACAATAGGGTGACTGCAAAACAAGGTGAACCTCTTGAGAATGGTATATTTTATTTCATTTTATCTGTTTGTTTGGTTTAAGTATTGTTCTCTTTTGTATTTAGCAATAATTTGCATTATTTCCAATTTAGCGTCAATTTTATAGTCCTCGTCCAGTTGATCCAGATCTTGGGCAACAGTCATGCCATAGTGATAGAAATTTGTTTTGTGCGTTTTCCGGTGCGTACGCACTTCTATGATTGGCGCCTCCTTCGGCCTCTTTCGTATAGGTGTAAACGGATCTGACTCCTCTTCATTTTCATTTTCATTCAATGGCGACTCCTCTGATGATGGCTCTTCGGTTTTTATAGTTATATTTGCCGGCTGGCAGTCCTGCGTGGCCAGTGGATCATCTTCGGACAGATCAAAGCTGCTGTCGCTTGCATTGGGTGGCAAGACTGTGCCACATCCGCTCACTCGCAGTGGACTTTGCTGCTGCCTTGCTGGTGTGTCCAGAGCCGAGCTGAGAAAAGATAAGGTTGCCCTAAATTTCCAGGTGGTGCTAAAGTTATCGGCATCAGCTCCGATTCTCCGCGATTTACTCTCCTCAAACAAATAATATGTTTTCATATTTGTCCATTTCTTTTGCAATGCCTCTAGAATCACAATTGTATTACGTTAGCATACAAATCAATTACTTTCTGTATTTATCAATATCTCTTTTACCCTTGGTAATTGGCGTAGCTGAAAAAAATCCACCATAGGAATTGACTTTTTCAGCAAGCAGCGACCAGAATTTCGCCTTCTTCGATTTGTATGCAAACTGTGGATGGGAGTGATCCCAAACGAATGGCGCGGCTTTCACATGTTTGATTATGAAAAACAAAATTTCGTCGGTCCAAACGACCTTATTGGTTTTGTTCATTTTGTTTATACTATTCTCGGCTGGACAATGTTGCGAAAAAATCGATGAACCAACAATATCGATATTTCATTTACATTATCGATAGTGAAACTTGTCTGTGGTATGCAGCTCACTATTAGCGGCAAAATAATTACATATATAATTATATTGACTGGATTGGGGAATTTTGATATATTTTGAATAAGTTCAATTTATTTTATTCACTCGATTAGTTTTTCTGTTAAATATGTACGTTTTCTTTCGCATAGTTATTCAATTGTTGAGGCTTAGGTCCGAATAACTAAACAGGTTGCATTGTTTATACACAATTGACTCACAGAATATCTGTGCTTGTTTTAATGTGCCGGTTTAATTAAAATATTTCTGAACGAAACTACACAGCTCTGAAACATAAGTACATTTAATACTGTATATTTTTCTATTTGAATATTCTATTTGAATATATAAGAACCAACCGGTCAATATGACATAAAAAATAACAGGGTATTAGGGTACTTAGCAATGATAAAATACATTCTCGTCATTTTCGATTGATTTCGCGAAAGGGTATAGAAAGAAACGAGAAAACTGCCAAAGGGAAGATCAAAAAATAAAACATGCGCATCGAGTTTCGCATCGAATGTTTGTTTACAGTTAACATTGGCTTTGTAAAGCTTTTTTTGTTCAAAATGCCGACTTCTAAAAAAGGTAGAAGATAGGGGATTACTCTGTAAACATTTATTTTATTTAGAAAATAAATACTTTAGAAAATAACATTTTTTATATCAATGAGAGAAGGAAACATTGGTATGTCCCTTACAGCTCTATTTTCGTCCATTGGCTTCGCATGAAAGTCGCATATTGCTTGGCGCCGGCATTGTTGAATTCTTCAAAGTAGGGCAGCTTGCTAAGACGATCGAGCCAAGCAGTGACCTTCGGATATTTTTGGGGATCAATGTCTAACACAGCTGGCAACGAGGAGACGGTGGCGGCACAGCAAAAGTCGGCAACAGTCAAAGTGTCGCCGGCAATGTAAGCCTTCTCCAGGAAAACTTCTGTGAGCCGGAGAGCCTCGTGTATGTTTTCTGTCTTCTCTTTGGATACCTCTGTAAAGCCCTTCAGCCAGAAGACGCTGCTCACGTTCCACAACGCCTTGTAGATGACACTGGCGTCAAAGAACAAACGCTGATTGACTCCAGCACGCTTCACCAAATCCTTGGGATAAAGAGCATCTGTCTTGGCGTACTTGTCGCAAAGGTAACTGCAAATGGCGTGCGAATCCCAAATGAGAGTACCGTTGTCATCCAACAGTGGCACAGTGCCTTGTGGATTCTTTTTAAGGTATTCCGGTGAACGGTGCTCGCCTACGGCCAGATTCACCACCTTATATTCGAACGGTATTTCCAGTGCTTTAAGGGTAAGCAAACAGGCACGCACCGGTGGTGACATATCAGTTCCATATAACACGATCTTCGACATTTTGGTGCGGTTGATGTGAACGTTTTAGCGCAATAACTTAAACTGAAGCTGTCCACAGCTTTTGTGCCTTATATATGTGTGGAACGTAAGAATTGCAAAAGCTTTGCATTGCAGCTTTGTTGAGCTTTCAAGTGAGAACATAGTCTTGTAATAATGATTATGCGATTTTATACACTTGCTGAGGCTATACTGATTTCTTCTGATGAAATTTTTTTGTTAATCATTGGCTCGTTTTGCACCCAAATAGATAATTACAATTGATAACGATGATTGCGAGCGTTTTTTACCCTTGTTAAACCGGTTTTTTATGAATAAATATATGGTTTGTCGAAGTTAGGAAGCATAAAATTTAAGTTAAAACTTAGTTATGTTATTTAAAACGGAAACTGTATACCAAAAAATAATTTTATTTTTACAATAAATATTTCAATTTCTAATAATTTAAGCCAGTTTGTAAAAAAATTCATCCAGTTTATTTACCAAACTATGAAATTTTGACAATATTAAAATAATTATAAAACTTAATAATTCAACTAGTATAGGGCATTTCCTCGCCGTCGAAAAAAGCAGTTGAGCTAATTCGCTATTTCATAATAATCAAAAGCTTCTTCCGAATTAAATAAAATAAAATAATGATGAGCGTGCAATTTTCGAGTATGGAACTTGCTTGTCATATCTGCGTCAATTTTGCGGCCTCCCGCAAATAGTAAACAAACCGTTAATCAACAATATTTCATATTTAAAAAAAATGTATCTGACCGTTTTGTTTAGCTCAAAAGTTTTGTGTTGGGCACACTCTTCTAAATTAATCAAAATATTTATGGCAATATTTTATATCTTTTTATATTTATATGGGCCTCCTACTTAAGTCACCAAGATCAGTTTGTACCGTCCATCACACGCTAAAACCTCTCTGTAAGACATGTATTTTCTGTGCACAGCACTTCCACAGATCTCCGCCTCAGCTGCTTTGTGACAGTAACTGTGAATATGATGCTCATCAGTCGGGGCACTATTCGGGCACAATGTTTGATGGTAAATATCTGAAGAATATATTCCAATTACACTATTAAAATTCGCTTTTGCAGTGATTAAGGTCATGAAGGAAAGTTTTGGGTTGGAGACGGGCTACCATACGATGCCTAAGTGCCGCGCTGCTCTGCTCAAATATCAACCGAAGCTGGAGGATTTGCCCACTCGCAGCATGAAAGATTCTTCTACAACGGCTTTATTGACGCTCAGCTCGGCTTCCATACGGGGCTATTACATCAGCCATGTCGGCCTGGTGCGCCTGGGACGTCTGTTAGAGGAGATAGACATGTTTGCAGGTTAGCCACTGCTCAGGTGAATAGCAAAGATCCAAGGTTTTAATGTGCTAGATCTTACAGTGTGGATCTGTTATCGTCATGTATTTATACCTACACTGCCGAAGGGGATTCCCATGCCCTATATCTTTGCGACGGTTCAGGTAGACAGAGTAGACTTTGTACCTGTAAACGAAATATCGTCCACAGATGACATTAATTTAAGTGGCCACGTCTCTTGGACTGGCAATAGCTCCATGGAGGTAAAAATTTATCTGCGACAAAAAATGCGCATCATCAGCAAAGCTATCATGGTAATGGTCGCCCGGAATGCAACGAACACAGGACCGTGCCCAGTCAATGCTTTGAAGCCCACCAACGAGAAGGAGCAACAATGCTATGAAGAATCCGTCAAGCGGCATAACCTTCGCATGGCCAAAAAATTGAAGTCTGTGCTCAATGTGCGGCCCAACCAGAGCGATGAAATCCTGATGTATGAAATCTTTAAGCGTACCAAGGGCGACACGGCGTTAAAAGGGGAATTTCGCAAACTGCCCCCAAACTGTTGCTGGATGTCGGATTATTTTCAAAGCACAATGTTGCATGCCTTTCCCGAGAACCGCAACTTGCTAAATCAACTCTTTGGTGGATTCGTTATGCGCGTCGCTGTTGAAATAAGCTATATTGCGGCAACTATTTATGCTGGAAGTGAACCAACGATGACATGCATCCAGGATGTTTCCTTTCAGAGACCCATGAATGTAAACTCATTTCTAAAAGTGACAGCTTATATCGTCTACACGTATAAAGACTTCATACAACTTGTAACCATTGTGCAAGTCATTGACGCGAACAATATGGAACCGGGCCCAGCGATTGCTCTGTATAGTACGTTTAAGGCCGCGAAGGATGTAAAAGAGGTGCTGCCATTTACATATCAGGAAACATTGTGGTACATTAACGGACGTAATAAGTTTCTCTCCTTCAGAAATTTAAAAAATCAGAGAAACCAAAAATCTAAGACAGGCAGTAAAAAAGAGTAAAAACATAACAAAAACATTAATTTTGTTTTTAATATTACTTAACAGTTATATAAATATTCCATTTGTGGGCTAATTGCGCATTTGAACGCTCGACTTAGGTAAAGCTTGCAGGCGCTGGCGACGCTTTGATTCAAACTCGGTAGCCAGATGCCAGGTTTCCTTATCCAGCGCCACTTTACCGCGTGCAATGCCCAAGAGCCGTGACAAAACCAACAGGCCGTGCAGATCGTCCGCATTGCTCTTTACATTCGCCTTGCGCATATCCACAAATTCCTGCTGTATCATTTCGGTGTGTTCCTCGCTAACGCTGAACTGACTTGTCCGCGCAATGGTCAAATAATTGCGAAACTGCTGCAATCGTGTTGGCTGCAAATAGTGCAGAGCCGCTTTAAGAGATTCCTCATAGATCTGAACAGCTTTTCCGTCGGCATTAAGGGGCAGCACAAAGTCGCTCTGTGTATGATTAAAAAGGTAAAACGGTTTTAAGACACTTTTTAAAACATGCTGTGGAAATAACTGTCGCTTACCGGCAACATGCTGCGACCCTCGCTGAGCACTAGCACCGGAATATCAACGTTATAGTCTATATGATAGTACTGAAAGTCGCACTTCAGCTGCTGGTTGTTGATCAGATTGGCGAGGTGTTGTATGGCATGGACACCACTCGCCTCCAGTTTGCCCTGCTGCATGCGAGTTTCGTCCAGGATCAGATGTGTGTGCGGCGCTAGCTGCAGCATGCCAGAAACTAGCTTGTTTGTCTCATAATCCTTTCTGTTGGACGTAAATGGATTAAATACCAATATTAATTAAATCTATCCGCTACTTACTTTGGTGCAAAGCTGGCGGTGTTCATGGTGTCTAGCGCCATCGGTAGGTAGTGGCTGGCTGGTAACAGCAGCTCCAGCACCTCATATAGTTTCACTGTGTACTGCTGCAGGCAATCCTTTGGTAGATTACAAATGTTTAGTGCGAACTTACCGATGCTCTGCATCTCGGAACGGCTATAAACTGTAGAAATCAAATGGCAGAGCAGATACTCTGCGGCCAATTCATCTTCAAACAGGCAGAGCTTCAGCAGCATGCGCAAATCCTTGTACATCGTCTCCATAGAAGGCTGCGCCTGCGGCTCTTGTGCAACTGGTTGCAGCAGACTTTGATCTAGCAGCGGGTTGGAATGAGACAACGACTTGACGCCAAAGGCATGCAGGCGCGGTATTAAAAACGGCGATGGATTCTGCGCCTGCAGCTCACTTAAGCACTCCACATCTTGCATGGCCTCAACGTCCAGAGAGGCTGCGTCTAGCGATGGATCCACCGAGAGAAAACCCACAAAGTCCATCAGTGAATTTAACGTGTACTTGTCAAAGTCCTCGTAAACCTTTACCATGCAGGCCATACTCGGACGACTTGGCAACGGCGAGTTAAGCAGATAATCCGGCCCCAGCGTTGCAGAGCTGCTGTTAGTTGTGGTAACAGTTTTATCCCCCACCTCCACACATTGCCTTTTCGGTGAGCTGCCGCCGCCAATTTCATCTGTTTTGTCCACTTCCATAGCTTGCTGTTCATCAAGCGCGCGTTTAATGCCATTGCCTACTGTTGTCGTCTGCTCTGACTGTGGGTTACACTGCTTTTCGTGCTCTTTGGCCCAGTCATTCAAACCTGGCACCGTGACCACAAACAATGTTCGCCGCTCGCCATGAACATTGTTTTCGGCATGGTAGTCTAGTTGCTCGTTTTTGGCCAGGCGCAGACAATCGCGATATTTGCCTTGTTGCAGACGTGTGCTTCCATCGGCAGACTTGATCTCGTAGCGCTCCAAATAGATTTCTGGATCCATCATGTCCTGCACCATCCCACGGAAACGCACAAGGCTCTGATCCTTCAGTCTGTGCAGTGGCGTGTGATTTAGCAGCGGAATCGAGTGCCATTTTGCCGAATCCTTAAGCAATTCCTTCCAGTTGGCGCTGTCCTGTGTAGCCAGCTCCTCTGCAGTGCTTGGTAATTCCATGTCACACGGCATCGCGCACATAAACAAATAATTATTGACTGCTGAGTGTCGCGTGCCCGCCAAATCGCAATTTTATGGATGGAAGAAGCTCGATAGAATATTAAAACAAGGTGGCAGCACTAAATATGTATGCAATCGAACATAAATCGTTATCGTTATATGTTTATCGTAAGCTGTGTTGTAGGGCTGCGACGAAACGGATGTAAAGCGGAGTATCCGCAAAAGAAATAATGAGCAAAAAGAGTCGCGTTTGGAACTTTTTCTATAAAGAAAGCGATACAGTCGCAATTTGCTGTTTGTGCCACAAGAATTATTCAAGAAAAGGCCGTGGCACAACATGTCTGCGAAATCATTTAAAAAGCAAACATCCTGGCGAATTTCTAACATTGTCCGAAAACGACATAAAGTACTTGGTGAAAACGGAAATAAATGATGGCACATCCGCTCACCCGAACTTGCAGTTACATGTAAAGAGCCGATTTACTGTTAGGAGAGGCTTTCCACGTTAACTGCAACAATTTTGTTGTTATTTTTGTTTCCAGGATGCTGATCCATTGGAAGTACAAAGGCCTGGCGACTCGGACGAGATTTATTCGTGTGATAAAAAACTGGCCTTAATGATAGCTCAGCACGATTACTCATTTAGTATGATCAAAGATGTCGGCTTTGTGAATTTTATCAAAACACTGCATCCGCGATACGCAATTAATGCAATAAGCTACTATGAGAATATATTATGTCAAGACATTTATCAACACATGCAGTCGCAATTGAAGCAACAACTGGTTCTCTTAGAGTCCATTTCACTGGCAACAAGCATCTGCTGGGGACCCGGCTTCGAGGGCCTACTGATCCTAAGCTGTCAAGGCATTTCCAACGATTTCCAGCTCAAGCAGTTCCACCTCAAATTCGAAGCTATGGATGAGCGACAGACGGACGACATCGCTAGCCGCATTCGCAGCATTGTTTCCAAGGCCAGCCTGGAACTGCAGTTGCCCAAAGAGAAGATCCATTGCATGATCAGAGACGAGGGCACCTGCACTCCAGGCGCAGTCATAGAGTGCAGTGTCCAGCTGTTGAGACTATGCGTAAAATGTGCACTCGACTCGAATGATCAATTAAAACAATTGGACTCCAAATGTCTGCAATTAGCCGAACACTTCAAGCAATCCCACACGGCGTACAATCATTTGAAATATATACATGAGAAGCGTTTAAATCGCGAGCCAATTGCACTCTTCGAATCCAACGAAATTTTGTTAGGCTGGAATGCGATATTTCGCCTCAAAGCCCGCTTGCTCAAACTGAAAGATGCTCTGTCGATTTATGGCGAAGAATATAATATGGTTAAAATGTATCCAGACGAATGGCTTGACATTGACTTGGGCAATCGTGTCATTCAGCCAGTTGAAGAAATTATCAATATTTGGAGTGAAACATCAACGACAGCGTCCTCCGTAATTCCACTGATCGCAGCGCTACGCGATTCGCTTCGCACAGATGTGCACAACTTTGTTTCATCAATGGTAAACTTATATATAACATAACAAACATAATCAATTAATCAATATGCTTTTACAGACTATTTGCTCGTTTGCCAGAAAACTGCTCGAGGAGCTGGAATCGAGGTGCTCCACAGTGACCACAGATATTAAATACCTAATGGCCACATACTTGGATCCGCGTTACAAGCAGGCATTTTTCACGCAACAAGAGGCGCAGCTGGTGACCGACGAGGTTCTGGCACAGCTGTGCTCTACCCAGCTCCAACAGTGGCAGCCCCCAATGAAGACCGTTAAAGTTGCTTCCAATTTCAAGAACGAATCAAAGATTGACTCCTTTCTTGACAATATGCTCACACTGTCAAGCACCAATCCGGAGGCATCCACGTCGTTACACTCTCAATTGCAACTGAAAAATTTATTGTACTTGTACAATTCGGAACCACGAATAGAGCGCCAAAGCGATCCAGTTATTTGGTGGCAATCGAATACTAAGTTTAGTGCTTTGTTTCCTATTGTTAAACGATATCTTTCGCCTCCCGCTGCAAGCATTGCCAGCGAGCGATTGCTTAGTTTATCTAAGAACCTATTTGGTGATATGCGATTGGGTCTCTGCCCCGAAAATGTTTCCAAAATATTGTTTGTCAAAGCAAATATTAAAGCTCTCGATCAAGACTAGATTATTTAAAACACCAAATCGGAAATATACTCTTAATTCAGAGATTTTTATAGATCTTTTTAATTATGTATTTAATTTTTACTCTTTAATTGCAAAGATCAAAATTATAATTATTTATTTATATTATTAATATACCTAAGTTAAAGTTGAAAACTAATAAGCTCTAGTTCTTTTAAAGTAAGCAACATACAAATCAAAATTATGAACAAAACTACAAACACAGAAAATTGCACATGCGTTTAATGTGTTGATTTATCTACATAATAAATAAATACCTAAACCATGTTAAAAATTTCTATAATTAATTTGGTACCAGGACCATAATTACATTTTACACACATTAGGCGTGATCTAACAAACGAGCATGTAATTATTTTCAACATGCATGAGTTATATAATTCACATTTTAGGGTATATAAAGCCCATTCTGTAGTGCACATAGATTAATTCGAAATAAGTTCGAGTAATAAACGCGAATACCCAAAAGATGACATTGTCGAAAGAGGTTTTACTCCTGGTGGTGTCCATAATTTTACATGTGAAGCTATCGAGTGCTATTAAATACAAGTTTATTATTGAAACTGAGGAAGTCTTCGCTAGTTGTCCAAATCAACCGAGCAACGTACTTGGCTTACAAGGACTTCTCAATGATTCCGAAACAACCTTAATGGCCAGTTCGAATAAAAGCCAGGTATCGGGCAATCTAACCTTCATCTGGTATAATGAACCCACTGATCGCATTCAGGTAATTTTATAAAATAATATCTTAAGTGAATTTACCTAACTACAGAAAATTTATTGATTTTCAGATTTTTTTAGCATTACATCGTTTTGACCGTGGATCCTGGCAGCCAACACCATTTAGTATATCCGTTTACAACGTTTGTGATACTTTTTATGACAAAGAACAATATTGGTACAAGCATTGGACCAAACACGTCATCAATCAGGAAGAAGTGAAGAACAAATGCTTTGCGCCTGGTGTAAGTATGCTTACTTTACGAATACCCCTAAGAAATTCTATTAAATTTACCTTCTCATAGACCAAATTGGTACACGAACCGTTTGATCTGGATATAACTACTGAGTTTACCGGACCACCTTTAAATGGGCAATACAAGATCGTCGCCACATTCACGGCATTTGACAAAAATAATGTCAAGCGAGAAGAAAGTGTCTGCCTCGAGATCCACGGGGAATTTATAAGGGCGTAGAAGTATTTATCAGATTTAAATAAAGCAGGTTACACTTGACAAATCGGATACAATTTAACATTCGAGTTTTTTTAAAAGAGCTGTTATCAACATTAATAATTAAAGGCTCACTTTTAAATTATACAAATAGACTTTATTCCTAATTCTAAGTGAATGAATTCAATAACCTAATATGTTATTAATTGCTTTAGAGGATCTCAGCCTCTGTAGTCAGGATCATTGTGTTCCTCTTCATCTTCTTCCTCTTCGTCATCTTCATCTAAAAATAGAAACATTGTTAGTTAAAATTGTGACTAAAGCAATAAATGCTTACCATGATCTTTGCGCTTGCGCGTGTATGCTCGACGCGTGGCCACCGGGGCCTGATCGGTCTCGCCGTGCAGCAGAGAGTTACGATAGAGAACCAACGGCTGCCACTCCTCAGCTCGACTTGACGGCATTCCCGGTGGTATGACTTTGTCCAGGAACGCCATGATCACCTTCTTATCCTGTTTAAGCAATTTGTAGTTGAACTCATTCAGCACCTCAAGGAACAGTATGCGTGTCGGTGCTCGCACTGGATCATCGGGCTGCTTGTTGGCAGCAAAGTAAATACCGCCTCGATGTATGGCCGCAACTGAGTCGCGATTTTTGAGCGCATCGAAGCCAAAGGTAAGCGCAAATCGTTTTGCCAGCTCCTTTAGATCAATAAACTCCTGGGAGCTCTTTGACAAGATACCATCCTCAAGTTGCTCCTGCAGACTCTTAAACACGGTAATGAGACTTAGCAAGAGCGTCATGGCGAAGTTGACCTTGTTAATTTCGCGTGCCTTGCCCAGCGTTGCTTTAATAATGTCACCATACTCATTATAGCACTGTAAATACAAATTGGTAAAAATTATTAATAGACATACGAATGTTCGTTGATTAATATACCTAACATAATATAATATACCTTGACATAGTATTTAAATATGCTTGCCGCTCGCATAGTGGGTATTATATTATAAACAATAAGCTTGCAATAGCAGGCCAAAAAGTTTCGCTTCTTGTGCAGTTCCTCAATGCGTGTTTCATCCTGGGCAACGACCTGCTTCAGCGAGAATACATAGTGCTGCACAAAGTTGTCCAGTATGAGATGTTCATCCATACGCGACTTGTACTCCAAGCTACGTATATGTTCGCTTTCGCTGCGTGCCAATTGATCCGAGTAGATTATAAGCAGATCGCAGATCGACTGGTAAGCCTGTCAGAGAATAAAAAAATTAGTACAATCTTTTACAATATGTTTGGAGTGCTTAATACGTACAGCTTCTTGAATTTGCACAGTCGGACCGTCACGAGTTAGCTCAAAGCAGGCGGATATAAAGCTGTCCAAATTGCTGCGCAGCTCTGCAACAACCTGGGCCACATTCAGCGTCTCGCAGTCATTCTCGACGTAGTAGAGACCCCAGCTAATGGAGAAGTAACAAGCTTCTATGCAATAGGCGAGCGCCTCGTTGGGCAGGCAACGTTCAACGTTGTCTTTGCACTGGGCCTCCTCAACGTCGCGAAACAGAGACTTAAACAGATCCCAAGGATTCAGATTGTGCGACGAATATAAAATGGATACCACTTTAAGCGCTATGGTTATGTTATAGATGTCATCTTCGTTTGGAGTCTCCTCGCCTATCAAGAACAATAGCATTATTTATAAGTTAACTTGAATACTAAACAAAAACCTTTACTCACCTAAAATTAGATTGCGCCACTCAACAATGACATCCTTGTACTTGTTGACAGCACTCTCTATAATGTTGGAGCGTGCGATGTTGCAGCGAGTATAGGTGGCGCTGCCTTCGGCGCAGAGGCACTCCAGTGTCTTGGCGCAGGTCTCCAGTACGTCGCGACCAGTGTGCATACACATCACCTGGCTGATCTTGTCGAGCAGCGACTGCAAATTGCCCTCTTGCCTGTTGGTGGTGTACAGATTGAGGTCAAAGTATTGTGGAACGGCTAGCAAATTGGCCAATTTCTCGCTATCGGCCTGATACTTTTCTAGCAGTGCAGGCAGCGATACAATGAAATGCTCCGTTAGTTTGACCTTTTCATCCTGTATGGCTTTAAGCTCCTTGGAGCTAAGTGTAAACTTCCGATTGCTGGCACGCCCCACAGGCACTTCACCGGATGCCGATTGCTTGACGCTGCTCACCATGATTTCGATGAGCGTGGATTCCTGCTTGTTATCGAGCACCTCCTCGTTGGGACCGGGCTCCTCCAGCAGCAGATCCGTCATACATTCCCAATCGCGCACCATCTCATTGCTATCTATAAATGAGTCGACCAAATATGCGCCGTGCTCGTGCAGCTCCGATTCAATGAAAAACTGCACCAAATCCCGTATTAGTGGCGTGTTGGGCAGACGCAGTTTTCCACGTTTCGTCTTTGTTTCCTCCATGTCGGCGGTTAAATGGAATAAGCGCACGTTGAGAAACTCAGCTGCAGCCTGAGCAACGCCACGATGAGAGGAATATACCAGTTCATAAACAATTTCACAATCCTTGTCAGCCAAAATCTCTGGATGGATTCTAGAAGCAAATAATTTACATATATTATATTAATATTAAATTAATGTTTAAAAACATACTTAAGTATGCTGATAACCAGCTTAACGGCGTGTACGGACACTTCAAACTCCTTATCCAGCGTCATGGCCACAATCCTGTCTTTGAATTTGGATGTGAACAGCTCCAGTTTGCCTTTGAGCTCATCCTTGTCGTAGAGCGGCAAAAGTGATTGCAGACAGCGGAGACGCACCTCGCCAATTTTATCGTGCAATGTCCAGCCTATATATTTTAAATAGGAATCATCAAGGAAATTCTGTGGATAATTTTCCATCCAGATGCCAATCTCAGCCATGCAAATGGCTCGAATGTCCGGCAGCGTGTCTCTGTAACGATGCACAAAGACCGATTTAAACATGTAAGTTAACATGCTCTTGATCTCATCCATATTCTCTTCCAGCTCAGAGCGTTTTGTCATCAACGAGTCCAACCGATCCGACGCACGGCGATCGCGTGACTGTGAGTAAATGTACAAGACTTTTTAGTATATGGACATTAACTTCAAAGTATAGGCACTCTGCTTACCTTGACGCGCTCGGCTTCAAATTGTTTGGCTGCATTTTCGAAATTGTTGGACACGAGCAAAGCAACGTCCACCAGGGCGGTCATTAGTTTCATTGCCGCCAATGTCGCGGTGTGGCGAAAAGCTCGCACTTGGGAATCAGACAATCCGGTTAGTAGTGAAATCACGTTATCCATCAAGAACTGATCGTAGATAATGGAATACTGGCATTGTTTAACAAGTGTTTGCACAAAGTCACAAAAGTTATTTTTGAATTTCTTCCATTGTGTGCCGGTCATAATTAATGGATACTCGCCGCTTTCCTAAAAGAAACAAATTTATTAAACTAAATTTGTTAGTGGCAAAGCATGCTTTTCATACCTCATCAAATTCCTCTGTCATACGACGAATGATGGCTGTATGATCAACAGGATATTGTATATCCTCCGCGATTTTGCCTTTACAGCCGCTGGCGTTTATGAAGAACTGCATCAATGCGACAAGCGCTGTCTCCCTATTAGCCTTGTACTGTGCGATCCACTGGTCAACAATGCTCTGCGAGATTTGTAAGAAAAAAGTTACTTAATGGCTGGAAGTATGGATGCAGTACACGCTTACCGCAATGGGATTCTTAGAGTGTCGCACAATATAATACAGGCTATTCTCATCTGTGGTTATTTCGCGCTCGTTGTCGATACGCTCGTTGTGCCCCTTCTCCACTGGCTCTTTGCGCGGGCGTTCAATGCGCTCTTTGCGCTCCGCTGGCGGTTTGCGTGTTTGCGGCGTCTTGCGTTTGCGAGAAACGGGCGCAAAGAATTCATCCTCGTCGTCATCGATGATTGGCGGCTTATCACGTACGCCACCCCGTGCCCGCAGTCGTGTCATTCGCTTTGTGGGACTGTCTGCATCGGATGTGCTCTCATTTAATGCATCGCTGTTATTTAATACTTTTCATTAAAAAACGAATTATATTTTGTTTTGCTTCCAATTTCACCTGTGCAGTTCGTCGTATTCTGGAGCTGGAGGCGGATCATCCATACGTATGCGCTTTCCACCGCGGCGCGCCATCATGTTGCTTTATCAACTGATGGTCTTGTCAAAAAAAATAAACTGAATTATAAACTTTAATAAATAAACAAATGTTTTGCGTCTGGAAAAAAGCGCGATAGCGTCGAGAAAAATACAACAATTAGTGATGGCATCGTAAAATCACCAATAGTCCTACCGATAGGAAAATTGGTTGTTTTTGATTTTCACCAATGCAATCGAATGGTAGTATCGATATTCAACGAGAAAAATATAAGAAGCAGCATCTGTTTTGGTTTTGAGCAATATCATAAATTAATAACAAATACAACAAAACATTGTAATTATTAATCAAAAATATGACTGACTTTGGTGCAGAATCGGGTGGCCGACTAAAAGGCGTCACCATTGTAAAGCCGATTGTATACGGCAACAAGGCACGGTCATTTGGAAAGAAGCGCGAAGAAGATGGACACACGCACCAATGGCAGGTTTATCTAAAGCCCTATTACGACGAGGACATGTCGATTTATGTGAAGAAAGTGCATTTTAAATTGCACGAAAGCTATGCGAATCCGAACCGCATTGTGGTGAAGCCTCCGTACGAAGTTACAGAAACCGGCTGGGGTGAATTCGAAGTTGTCATAAAGATCTACTTCAACGACCCCTCCGAGCGTCCAGTTACTTGTTACCACATTCTGAAGCTGTTCCAGTCACCCGTTGTGGACGGCGAACTGACTTCATCCACGACAATGGACACCAAAAAGGGCCTCGTGTCGGAGGCATACGAGGAAATCGTTTTTCAAGAGCCCACACAGATAATGCAACATTATCTACAGCTATCTGAGCAGAGTGCCAATGGATTGCTTAACCATGACACAGATTGTGAGTATTCAACACATTGGAACTTAATTGTACACTTCTAAACAATTGATATTTTTTCAGTTGAAGAGAAAAAAGATAAAACACTGGACAACATTGTCAATGTAAAGCAAAGGGTAAAGGGAGAGATCGTGACCCTAAAGGATAAACTAAAACTGGCACGGGAAACTATTGTTAAATTCAAGGCGGAGCTAGCAAAAGTACAAAAGACACCTGCCTAAGGTTTTTAAGCCGATACTCTGTAATTAAGGAATAACTAGATATAAGTGATTTTTTATAAAATATATACAGAAAATACATTATTAAGAAAGTCCCCAATTTAAATAAGTTGTAATTAACCATAAATATCATTAACGATTATCCGTAACGATATTGTTATTTTCTACACAATTTTCTTCGTTGGTGTTTTAATTTCATCTGTTTGTACAGCTGTGTCGTTTCTTCAGAAACTTCATTCGGAATTAATGTATCAAGTACCTATGTATGTTCTTTATTCACATTATTTTCAAACTTGCTGTTGTACGTAAAGGTTCTAGGTTTGTCCTAATAATCCGATTTTTGCATTAATTTATGGAAAATCAATGGACATAACTAACCTAATCAATTTAAAATACATAGTACTTTCTTTGCTGTAATAAACATTAGATAAAGTGCATACAATTTCCAGCTGGGGTTGTGGTATGCTCACATGCAACACTTACTCAAACATGCATTCATGCATTTACACATACAGGCACAACGAACTATTGAACCAGTTAAAGATTTTTTGTGTAGCTAAATGAACTAGTACACTTGAACTGGCGTCGCAGTCGCGTTTGCAGCATCCAATTTCGATGGCGAAGAAAAAAATGTTTTTGTTTATTTGTACAAGCTGTTAAGTGCATATACATGTCGGTAACTTAATAAACAACAATTAACTCAATAACCAGGCCAACAATTAATGAGCATATAATGAGCGAACATTCGGCTGTATAAAATCTACAACAAAAAAAAAACCAGCTTCAGCCTCTGCGCAAACGCGTCGTCGGCTAGTTTTAAGTCGAGAACCGAAATCGAACAAAAGGAACGAAATACCTGAAGCAGGTAAGCATGCGCACCACCTGTTGCCCATTGGTGGCAGCCTTATATCTAATATACATACGCATTTTGTTTATATTTTTGGCATTACAATCGTTAAGTTCGTACAGATTTGGCATTCTAATTAGTTTTTCGCCTTTTTGCAACAGGCCCATCAAATGTTGCTGACGCGCTTCAGTTCGTCGCTGCTGCTGCTGCTGCTGGCGTCGTTGCTTGCAGCAATTCCGGTTTTACAGG
This sequence comes from Drosophila lacertosa, assembly GCA_004143845.1. Classification (NCBI taxonomy): domain Eukaryota; kingdom Metazoa; phylum Arthropoda; class Insecta; order Diptera; family Drosophilidae; genus Drosophila; species Drosophila lacertosa. The sequence goes on from SCDZ01000112.1 coordinate 57,014, forward strand.
CCAACTCGTCGCCCTCGCCCTCGACGTCGCCGTCGCCGTCGCATGGGCCAGGCGTGCGAATACTGCGCGCGCCCGAATCGATTGTGGCGCCCCCTGGCGACGAGGTGGTATTTGTGTGTGAGACCAGTTTGCCGCCGGAGCATTTCGAATGGAGCTTCGCCTCGAGTCGCAGCCAAGCGCCACGCGCTTTCAAATATTTAAAGTCGTCAAGCGGCAAATCCAATTACAACATAAGCATAACGCACGATAATGACATATCCAGGCTGCGCGTCGTTGTGCGCCCGGACACCCTGGGCGAGTATCGGTGTGTGGCCTTATTTGGTCCATTGGCCGTCACATCCACCACAGCCCGACTGGAGTCGGCCAGCATAAGTGGCAGCGAGATTGGCAATCGGTCACGTTGGCGAGTTGCGGCCGGAAACACCGTTGTTTGGCACTGTGGTCATGTCGCGTCCAATCCGGCGGCCAGCTGGAGCTACTATTACAATGACATCGAAATGCCAGCAACCTCGACGCTCAGCGACAACAATGGAACGCTGCTCCTGCCGGCCGTTAGTGCGGCGAGCAGCGGCATCTACAGCTGCGTGGCTACCAACACCGCGTCCGGTGTGCGCCTCTCCTTGCCCAGTCGCCTCGAATTGCAAGTGCCGAGCGCAGCATTGCCAAGTGCAGCACCTGCCCTGCTGAGCGGGCAACGTGTGCGTCGTGAAGTGGTGGCCCGTGTGGGTGAATCTGTGCTATTGCTATGCCCGGGCGTGGGCTATCCGCCACCGACTGCCGTCTGGAGTAGCCCCAATGTGACCGGAGCTGTCTACAATAATCGCACACGTGTGCTGCCCTATGGCCTACAAATTGGTGCACTGCAGCCGAGGGATGCCGGGACCTATATCTGCTATCTGGACAACGGCATACGGCCCGTGCTGGAGCACTTCATTCAGTTGGTGGTTGAGCAGCCGCCGCGCATTGTGCGCCCGCCCAGCGCCAATCTGACCAACGAGGGCGAACGCATGCAGCTGGAGTGTGCCGCCACGGGCATGCCCCAGCCGGAGATTTACTGGCTGCTCAACGGCTTGAATAGCGCATTCGATAACGAAACAAAGCTGCTGTCCAACGGGAATCTGATCCTGCAGAGAGTGCAAAAGCGACACGCTGGCTATGTGCAGTGCTTTGCACGTAACAGTCTGGGCGAGCACAGTGCCGGCACCTTGCTGGAGGTGAATCCTGAATCCGTCGAGGACAGCAGAGCATCCAGTCGACCCGCACACAATCGCAAACAGAAGCAACAGACACAAATGGTGCCGCCATCGGCGCCAAATGTCACCCGCTTGTCGGATGAGTCAGTCATGCTGCGCTGGCATGTGGTGCGCAACGAGGGCCTGCCCATCCAGTTCTTCAAGGTGCAATACCGCATGCTGGAGGACGGCAAGCGCAAGAGCTGGCACACAACCAACGAGAATATACCATATGGCAAGCAGCGTCATGATTCTGGCGCCGATCTTAAGAACTTCACCTCATCCGTGACGGGATTGCGAGCAGATCGCAGCTATCGTTTTCGCATCATGGCCGTCTACTCAAACAACGACAACAAGGAGAGCAACACCTCGGTCAAGTTCTTTCTGCAGCGCGGCGCAACGCTGGCACCTTTGGCCGTGCCCGAACTGGTGGAGATTGAGGAGGACTCGCAAACGGCCGTTGTGCTGCATTGGCATCTGCCGAGTGATGCCGACGAGGAGCTGATTTCGGGCTACTATGCTTATTATCGTCCATCCGCCTCGGCTGGCGAGTATCTGAAGGCCACAATCGATGGTGCCACATCGCGCCGCTTCCAAATCTCAGCCCTCGAGCCGGGCACCATTTATGAATTTAAACTGCAGTCATTTAGCGCTGTAGCTGCATCCGAATTTAGTGCCCTCAAACAGGGACGCACGCAGCGGCCGAGGGCCAGCACCACAGCACAGCCGGCGGTGCATGCCACGGACACCACAACGCCCAGCCACAACGAGACATTCAACATGAATCCCCTGCTAACGGGCACCATTGGTGGCGGTGCACTGCTCGTGCTGGTCGTCGTCAGCGCCTGCCTGTGCCTGTGCCGACGTCGCAGCTCACGTGGCGGCAATCAGCAGAACAAGCCACGCTTGGCGGAGCTGCGCGAGGACTTTGTGCCGCTGAACACCTGTTCGCCCAACAAGCCACGCACACGACACATACACATAACGCTGAATCCGCTGGCGCAACAGCAGCAGCAACAACAGCAGCTGCAGCACGAGGAGAAGGATGTACAGGACAACGATATGGGTTACTTTCAACGTCAGCCCGTCGTCTACGATGCGGAGACTTTGGGCTTCAATGGACTCGCACGCATGTCCTCTTCCTCGCTGCGCCGTTCGCAACGCACGCTGGAACGTGCCGCGGCTGCTGCTGGCGCCGGCACCGGCGGCAACAATAACAATCTGAATCAGGCAACGGATGCCTCTCTGGCAACCTCTGCGGACAGTCCTCGACTGCAGGCGTCCAATAAACCGGGACGTGTCATTCTTAAGCGCGCCCGTTTGTCCAGCCGCTCCGAGAATCTCTCTTCGGGCAGCCTAAACAGTGTGGGCGTATAAACTCGTGATCTTTAGTCTATATACAAATACATGTATATACATATATATTTTGGAATATATATTTATATATGTATATATGTATGCAATTCCTCTACCTCTGCTTAAAACCTTTTTTAAACTTCAAATGACATTTACTTAAGCAGTTTGTACTATTTGTTCAAATGCGTTAGCTTCTAAGTACTTAATTAGTTTTCAACAATTTTGTTGATGTGTATTACATACATATGCATATAATCAAATGTATTACATATATATATATAGAGCATATTTGGCTCTCATGTGCATTTTCTTTAGATTAGAATATACATATGCCTTACTCTTAATATAGTTAGTCTTCCACCTTTTGATATAAGTTGAAATTCTGTACTGATAGCCTCATAGTTTTTTAAAAAAAATTGACAATAAAATTTGCTTACTTTTCACAAATAAAAGCTTCTATTCCTTTAAGCGCTTGGCAAACATATTTATAATTATTATTTAATTGGCAATGTTCTATTCCTTTTAAACGTTTTTAAACCAACAAATTTCGAAACACTGAGTTTATTGGACTATTTAAAATGATACGAAGTGATCTATATCTCTTTTTAAATTTGGACAAATATAATTTTATAAACCAATACTTAATATAACGGGAAAAAACTATATTAATATTCGGATAAAAATTACAATGCATGCAGGCCAAGCAAAATCTCGTTTAATGCTTAAATTTAAAAGTTCTGAGCGATAGACAATCGATAAACAAGCTGAGCAGTCGATAAAAGGAAATGCATATCTGCTTAGAAAAAACGATGGCAACCTTCTCAGCTGTCAGCTGTCAAGCCACCTATAATAATTGGGTCGTACCAAAATTTCTAATAGTAACATTTTTGGTGGTTTTAACATTTTGTTTGTAAATTTTAAATGTTTGGATTAAAGCTTAAAGCCCAACAACAATAAACAAGCGACAATTTAAATACGTAAATTGAAGCACGCTGCACAGCAAAATAAAACAAAGCTAAATAAGTTCATTGTTTCAGATAAGCGAAGACTGCTGCAAACAAAAGGAAAAGGACGTGGATATCTTGGGAGGAAGTTTTAGTTTAGAGAGACCAAGCCAGAGTAAGAGGGGAACGACAAAATGTCGAACCTATCTGTGGGGCAGATGATAATGGATGCGCAGCGTATGGCCAGTCGTGTCAAAGATTTGGATGCGCTGGGCACCGCGCTGCTGGAGGAAGCTGAGACGAATAATCGCCTGGTGGAGAGCTTGCGGCAATACCAGGACGATATTGAGTCACTGAATCGAATCTCGAATAACAAAACGAACGTGGACATGGTGAATCGCATACAGCAACAAAATGTGAACAGCTCCGAAATACTCAAGGAGAATCGTGAGCTGAAAATCTGTATCGAGGACTACGAACGGGCCATGGAACTGATGATGCAAAAGTACCGCGAACACACAGTCACCAAGGTGCTGGACAGTAAATTCAATTTCAAAGAGCTGTACAACGAACGCCTGTGGCAGGTAATACGCGAACAGCGTGAAAAAATCAACGAAATGGCGGCCGTTATGCATCGGGCTGCGACGGCGGATGATGAGAATGTGCAGCGGGAACTGCAGACAATATCACAGCTGCGAATGGAGAATGAAACGCTGCGCGAACTGTTGCAAATTTCCAGGCAGTTCGGCTCGGCGCAGCGGCCGATACGCGAGGGCGATCACCTGCTCGAGGAGAAGGCGGTCCAAACGGACAATAACCAGGCGGACGATTCTGCGGATGATCTGTCCATATCGGGTGCTTCGGTAGAGAACATGAACAACAATTCAGTCATACAGATGTTCAGCAGCCCAGAGCTGGTCTCCAATACCAGCAATAATTCAGCAATCACTGCCCCAGTAAACGCGCCCAGCGCGGCTCAGCTCGCCAACGCAGTTGGCGATGCTGCAGCCGTTGCCGCTGCGGATACAGCGGAAATCATGAATGCCAATGAGAACAACAATGGTCCTGCTGCCCATAGCACGCCAGAGAGTAGTGGCAAGGCAGCATCTGCGGGGGCAGCGGCAACAGCAACGGCGACGACGCCAAATGACAAAGAGGAGGAGCACACGCTGCCCATTGTGGCTGCAGGCGTTGCTGGCAATGCAACATGATAGGTGCTGGTACAGCAACATCTGGATTGCATTGTCATCGCCGTCATCGCCAGTCAATCATTGTTAATTTGTATTCGCTTAAAAGCACATCTTTGATTTCCGGCGAAACGCATTCTCTAATAAACAACACTCACACACAATCACAACACACTCACAAATCATATATTACAAATCATATACACATTATATGGTTGCTCTGCATTAGTTCATAGCGACTAATAATCTCTAAGTAATTTATACATACATACAATATACTGTCTTTACATACGCGCATCCGAACGCTCATCAAACAAATCTAAAACACACTCACACACTCTGTAATCCATGTTGTACTCTTTCGACTTATGATTTCTTAATAAATACCATAAAAGAAACATCTTAACAAATAAGCGTTAAGTTTGTCAAGCTTTCAAGAAGAGACACAACATAAGCTCTTAAGTTATCTTTTAACTGATGCGAATGTATATAAAAGTAGTTATCCGTCATAAAATAATAACGATGATAATTATATATGGATGTAATGATTGTCTTAGCTAAAGGCCATAGCAACCAGCCTATATCCTTAGCTTTCAATAATGATAACAATTAATCAATTTGCTTATGAACCTGTGGAAATTCCCTTAGCCAAGAGTGTTGTATGCAGTGGGGTTTTTTATGGCCTGAACCCATTAGTAAAGAAGAAGAATTTAAGTCCTAGTTGTATAACTGTCACACACTAAACCAACGCGGAGTATTCTCTCACTGGGAGGAGATGAGTTTTGATCTTTATAGTATCTGCAACTCAGCTGTTTCCGACTTTCTTAAAGTGAATAGGGTATCTTTCGCCAATTAAACTCACTATGCATATATCTCAAAAAAAAAAGAAAAGAGCGAGAGAGAGAGAGAGAGAGAGGGCAGCAATGGCCATTATCGAATCACTTGCATTCTCCGTGGCTAGTTTGAGCTTTTTGAATTAATTTAAATTTAGTTTCTCGTCGATTTTCAAAACGTTCGCAACGTAAAACACAAGAAAAGCGCGTCGGCCCGGAAAAACGCTTGGACCCTGCAATTGGTGGGAAAGAGATGCAAGCATCTGTATAAGTATATTTCGAGTGCTCAGCCGATCGATGTTATATCAAAAGAAAATAGCAAATATATATATATAGCTGCATATATGTACATGTGCGTCAAGTGAAAATTCGAATTTGGAAAACTTGCTCGCTGTGAATTTCAAAATTCTGTAATTGAAAAGTAAACAAATAATTTAATATCTGTGGCAAAACGAAAAGAAAAAGAACAAATAAATGAAAGATAAGTTTTGTTAAGTTTGCATTTGAAATCTTTAAATGGGATATTTTGAAAGTGCGCTGCCATTTACGAAAAATGTGTTCTATTTTTAAAACACAGCTAATTTTTCAGCCGTAAATTTTGTATAAAGTGAATATGTTCCAAAATTGAAACAAACAACAAAGTGAAAATCCGCAAAAAAAAAAGAAGAAGTGAATCCTTAAAAGAGAATATTCAATGGTGAAAAAGTGAAAAAAAAAATATATATATTTCGTTTTGTAAATATACCCTATGTGCAATTTAAAAGAAGTCAATAAATTGAAACTGCGGTTACGCAATTAACCGTCTGGTAAATGAAAAGTTCCGCACGGTTTGCGGACGTCTCTCAGATCCGGAGCAGATGCAGCGGCTGTGGCGTGGCCTCGTTCCCACTTGCCCAGCTTCGAACTCATCTAAATGCGGAATCTTTTTGTGTAAGTCGAATGTGCTAAATTTGCGACAACCAAATTAAATACACATGCACAGACATTTAGTGGCTGCTTAGGTTAAAAACTTTGATAATTATTTTTAACGTGCTAGGGATTTGCAATGTTGTCCCCCCCTCCGCCTCCCCCTCCCCCTGCCCAGCAAAGACCAAAGAGAACCGATCCCAGGGCGCACTCTCCGATTCGAAGAGAACATTCGCTCGCTCTTGAGTGAATGAATTTAATCGCTTGCCCGATTATTTTAATTACCGCAAAACATGCGCAAACGTTTTATTTCGGCCTGCGCGTTGCCCACCTGTCCAGAGCGCAAGTTTTCTCTTTCTCTCTCTTCGGCGCTCGCACGCTCTCCGCGGCTCTCTGGCTTGGAGAGTCTAAAAATATACATACATACATATATGTACGTGAAGCGAAGTGTAAACATTTGTTATTGTTTATATTTACAAATAGTCTCATGTTTGTCTATATAAACAATTCGGGCAAGTCCATCTTTTTGCTTTTATCAGGTGTTCATAAAGATCTGGCTATTGAAATAATTATTTTGTTGTTTGAAATAAAGCAGCTCGTAAATTTTAATTTAATAGCAACTATATTCTTTTTCCTGATCAAATTATTTTCAATTTGTTAATTCAATTTCTGGGAAAATCAGCAAAAAAAGAGTTTTCATGCAATCAATGGAGGGGAAGAACTTAACGCATGTTTATTTGATCTTCCTGTTCATAAATTAAATTTATAAGACATTTTTTTTAAATTTGTTAAACTGAACTTTAGGGCAAGAACTCTTAAAACTGGGCTTAAAAAGATTTGGGGACTTTTGTGTTTTAAATACATATATTTTATTTTTTTTATAAAAGAACAAATTGTGCTTAAATTAAAAAACAATTGTTTCAAGGTTTGTTAAACTGTGCCATTGTGAATAAAAATAATTTACGTTGCGATATTTTGTAAGCTAAGACAAAGGAGATGCGAAATGCGTTGATTGGTTTACAGAATAACGGAAAAGCCAATATATATTTAAATATCCCATTGGCACAAAATGTTCTACATTTGATGTACAACATTCTTCGGCTAACTTGGATCGAAGCCAAAATTCCACTTCGTTGTTTCAAATGAAAACGTTTAAATTTAGTTGATGCCCTGCATATGATAGTGTCCACTGCAAAAATGAGTTGCATAGGAGAGAATAAGTGCCATATGCTCCTCCAAGCAGGTGAAACAATTACGTATTGCGTTTACGTACAAAAAGGAAATTGAAAAACAAATTTACTTTCGTGCGTAATCTATAAAAAAATGAAAATTAAAGTTTATGTCAAATTCAAGATAACCACGCACAAAACAAACTTAAATAAACTATAGCTCATGATTAAATAAAGTTTCAGCAAAGCCAAGTTGCTAAAAGTTAAACAGAAATTCAAATAAAATGACTATACAGCCAACTTAGCGTATACGCAATATTATTTAAAATGTTCAAATCTTTAATGTAAAAGCTCTTTTTGAATATTATGCAATTTGTTAACTTATTTCCAGAAAAGGCAAAGCTGACAATTTATATAAAAACAGATGCATCATCTGTACCCATCGCTGAAAGGCGATCAGCTCTGCCCGCTCGGCTTCCATCCGCAGACACGTTATCCGACCAGATGCAAACGCTGCTTTCGTGATTACAAAGAACATGGAGCCCGAAGAGGGGGCGACGAGGTGGCCGCATCCTCGCCAAATCTTTCAGATGCGCAAGGATCGCGGTAAACTAAAAAAAAAAAGATAATATCTGTATTTATTTTTTGATATACCCTACATTTTGTGCAGGCCCTCATCGCGTACTTGGACATCCACGCAGAATTTGACTAGTGCGAACGCAGGCAACAGCAATGATATTGGTATGACTGATAGACTTAATATACTGCGTATAGGTCTCTAAAATGCAGTAGTATTTTATATTGATTTGAAATTAAAAGTTCAATACTCAGTAATCAAAATAATTTTATGTAGCATTAATTAAAAGTTGCTTTCAAAAATTAACTGGTAAACATTTGAAAATCTCTTAAATATGACTAGAGTGATTTTCTTTTTAATCAAGCAATCATATCATATTATAGAGATTAATTAGTGTAACATGTTTAAACGCAAATTGATACTAAAAATTTAATTAAATAATTTACTGTTATATGTTTCAAAGTTTACCTAATATATTTTGAGAGAGCCGAAATTTGTTGTTGTTGCAAAAGTTTAAGTAGTAGTAGCTAAAAAGTATTGTTTAAACATAATGAGAGCACAAATATTTTTTTGTTTGTTTTGTTTTTAAAATCACTCTGGCAATAATTTTATCACATTCATAAGTAGATTTTATTTGTTATACTTTATATAAGTATAACAAGGATTTTGAATATTTTGAATATATTATTATATTTTTTAAATTTATATAATTATTTGGTATTTAAATTACTCATTTTTTGTTTTTATGTTTAATTTAGTACATAATAGTAAAATATCTTAAAAACTCTGTAAAACAAAGTTTCTATTTTTTACCCATGCAGAAGGTATTGAAAAAGGAAATATATTATTTATCTATATAGATTTATAATTGATTGTCGGTCTGTCTATCAAATTGTCTTAAAATAGAGATCAGGAATACAAATTATTTTCTTCAGATCTTTTGCTCACAAAGCAAACTTTTCTGGAAGTATTATGAATTGGGTTTTGTAAATTTTCTTTTTCGCTTAATTTATATTGAGTTAATTAAGTAAGCTAATGTAGGTTTTTATAATACCTGTCTGCAAGGGTATTTAATATTTGGCATGCCGAAGATTTAACAAATTTCCTTTCTTGTTTATTTTTACGTATCTCTCACAAATATTTTAACTGAATCTCTTGCACCAACTGAATTCTATCGTGTGCTCGTATCACTTTCTATCTTTGTCTCTCGTGCTCTGTCTCTCTCTCTCTCTGTCTCTCTCTCTCGCATACTCAACACTAATCTGCATAACGTTTGTTAACACTATTTTGTACTGTTGCGCCGATGTAATCCTCGTTTACTGTGACTGTGAACGTGACTGTGATTGTGAACGTGATTGCAAACCAACACAATGTTGAACTCGATGTTGATGTTGATGTTGATGGCCAACTCGCTGCTTACATTTGCACTTGCCGCACTTGATGCTTTTACTCAACCCAGTTGTACACTTCAATGTAGAGCTCAAGAAGCGTCCGCAGTCCTGGGCCTCCACACCCGACATCGACGACCCAGCGGATGGGGCCAGGCGACCAGCAACTGTTGCTGCTGCTGCCAACTCGACGCCGTCGCGGCCTGGCGACGATCACAATGTGGCAGTCACCCTGAAGCTACCCGTGCCGCCGCGCCGCCACACAACCGCCTTGGACATCAATGAGGTAAGCTTAATTCTCTCTATACAGCAATTTTTCACTAACTGTCAATCAGTTAATCAGCCAGACAATCAGTCAATAGTTTACTCAATCAGTCAGTCAGTCTGTGAATCAATCAGACAGAGATTCATCAAGTCAATTAGTCTATCATATTGTTATTCGTTCTGTTACTGTTAATGTTACTGTAACTGTTAATGTTACCGCCACTGTCACTGCTACTTTTACTGTTACTGCAACTGTTACTGTTACTGCTATTGCTACTGTTACAGTTTCTGTTACTGTTGCTGTTAATGTTACGATTAATGTCACTGTTACTGTTACTGCAACTGTTACTGTTACTGCTATTGCTACTGTTACAGTTACTGGTAGTGCAACTGTTACTGTTACTGTTACTATTACTGCTATTGCTACTGTTACAGTTACTGTTACAGTTGCAGCTGCAGTTTTTGTTACTGTTACTGTTGCTGTTAATGTTACGATTAATGTCACTGTTAATGTAACTGTTTATGTTACTATTACTGTTACTCTTACTGTTAATGTTACTATTACAATTAATGTCACTATAACAGTTACTGTCCATTAGTTCATCAGTTTATCAGTCCATCAGTTAGTCAATCAGTTATCCAATCAATCAATCCCATTTAAGCTAGTAAATCAAACCCTTTTTTTAATCATAATTCCCAATTGACAGGTGGAACAAACGCTCACGCAAGCATCGACCCGAGTCACATCCTCCCCCAGTAAAACTTCAAGTATTCCAGATGAGCTAGTCATCCTATCGACCGACAGTCTTGCCGAGCGCGTGCGCAAAATGAATCTGCTGAAGAAACAGCGTAGCCTCAACTCCAGGGAGAACAGTCGCGAACGATCCGTGCCGCGTCGAGATGAGTAAGTGAAACCACCGCAAACCCTTCAAAGAGCTTCTCTAATTGCCTACACAGGGAAAGCGAATCCTCTTTGCCACCGCCGGATCGGCCGGAACGCAGCAAATCCAGCACATCGCTCAACCAGCAGACGGAACTCAAACGCGCCTCGCTGCCGCCCAAAAAGGTTGCTGCGGTGACAACAACAGCAACAACAACCACAGCGGCAGCCACAGCTGCAACAACGACAACAACCACATTAAAATCCTCTTCGTTAAGCACATCCTCAGCCCATGCGGAAGTGAAGGTCTCGGCAAGCACTTCCAGCTCGCGTCGCAAGGAGACGGAAACCAGCAACGGCAGGGAACTCAAAAGACAAACCGTGCCGTCAACACCAACAACAACACCAACAACAACAGCAACAACAACAACAGCAGCCAGCACACTAAAAGAACAGATGGCTGGACTGCGGTCGGATTTGGAGGCGATGAAGGCACGAGCCGAGCGAGCGGAGCGGGAGAAGAGCGACATTCTGCTGAGGCGGCTGGCGTCGATGGACACCGCCTCGAATCGGACGGCAGCGTCGGAGGCGCTGATGCTGCAGCAGAAGCTGAACGAGATGAAGGAGCAGCTGGATCGCGTGACGGAGGACAAGCGCAAGCTGAATCTGCGCATGAAGGAGCTGGAGCACAAGGACAGCCAGTCGGAGCTGAAGCGCAAGCTGCTGGCGGCCGAGCAAATCTGCGAGGAGCTCATGGAGGAGAATCAGTCGGCCAAAAAGGAGATACTCAATCTGCAGGCCGAAATGGATGAGGTGCAGGACACGTTTCGCGACGACGAGGTCAAGGCCAAAACCAATCTGCAAAAGGATCTCGAGAAGGCAACCAAAAACTGTCGCATCCTCAGCTTCAAACTAAAGAAAAGCGATCGCAAGATCGAGACACTCGAGCTGGAGCGCCAGAGCTCCTACAATGCTGAGCTCTCCGCCAAGGTCAAGAAGCTGGAGGAGGAGCTGCGCTTCTCCAGCGAACTAACACGCAAGCTGCAGGTGAGTTCCCAAATCTCTCTCTTTAGTCATCCAATGAATTCCCAATTCCCTTGCAGACTGAGGCCGAGGAGCTGCGCAGTCCGGGCAAGAAGAAGGCGCCCATGCTGGGCGTGCTGGGCAAGTCGACGTCGGCGGATGCGAAAATCACGCGCGAGTCTCTCACGCGCGGCGGCTCGCAGGAGGATCCGCAGCACTTGCAGCGCGAGCTGCAGGACTCGATTGAGCGCGAGACCGACCTGAAGGATCAGCTCAAATTCGCCGAAGAGGAGGTAAGTCCAGTCCCAAGCCAATTTACGTATACGTATTAATCAAGCTGCCAACTTGACGCGAAGCGTCGCCAGCTCAAGGCGCGGGCGTCCAGGTCGCGTTCCCAGCTGAATCGCGGCACCCAAACGGGTGACATGCTGGCCATTCCGTTGGCCTTTCCGCGTTCCACACAGACGACGCCCATTGGCCAGAGCGATGCCGCCTGCAATACGCCAGCCACGCCCCTCAGCCAGGCGACGCACACGCAAACAAACTCGATCGTGTCCTGCGACAATGCCGCCCAGACCAGCCTCGAGCTGAGCGCCCGCAATGTGTCCGTTGAGCGCGAATCGTCTCCGTTTCTGTCGCTCTTTGCGCCCAGCACCTCGGCCAGGGTCGTCAGTTCCACCTCTTTGCTCTTTCCCAGCGCCATGTCGCACGTGCTCCTGGCCGGCGCCAGTGCAGGTACCTAGAGCCAGTTCTCCACCCCGCCAAGATCTCACCAGCAAGGGCCCCAAGGAGCCCAAATAGTAACCATAAATATAGTATATAATATAATATATATTCCACTTATAAATTAGCAAGGAATTCAAACCTAAAAAGAAGTTTAAGTCAGTTCAAGTTATGAACCTTGGTGCGTATACTTGATATTTCATATAAATATCTTCTCCTTATTTATTTCTACTCAAATTAAATCCAATTTTTTTTTTGGTTGATTTTCTAAAGTTTTGTATTCAAAATTGAATTCAAGATATAAACCTTTACTTTAGGATTGGTGCGTATACTTGATATTTCATATGAATATCTTCTCTTTCTTCATTTCTAGTCAATTTACAAAATATAATTTCTATTAGGGAAAGTCCGAATTAGAAGCTTCTTTTATAGATATAATTATATAAATATGCAATATATTTCAGTTCTTATTATCTCAATACGAAATTATTTCAATGCTTCAAAGGTCTTTGCTGGTTTGGTTCTGTTCCTAAATGTAGTTCAGTTTTATTTGTTGTTTCTGTTCATACTATGTAGTTGTTATAACTGTGTAAATACTTTTTAATATCCTTGCGGTTAGTAAATAGTTGGTAACAACTGTTACCTGCAAGGATAATCAAACTTCAGTAAACACAATTCTTTAGCTGTACTCATTAAATGTTAACCCAGTAGTTAGAATCTTTGGACAGCAGCTAGAACGCCAATGTCAGGGCACAATTTTTATCCTCGAATACGAAATTGTAAAAATCGCTTTGAATTTGGATTGACAACTGCATAATTGACATAAATCAAATGTGTGTTTTACATTTCAGGCTGAACATTTGAGGAAAAAGGTGACTCGATTCGAGGATGAAAATGAGTCTTTGATGATGCAGTTGAAAAAAATGGCAACGCGCTCAAGAAGTACGATCAAAATTGTTCTCAAAACCAAACCCCCCCCCCCCCCCCCTGTAAAAAAAAAGAGAGATAAATATTTTATACTAAATAAATTTACTAATCAAAAAGTTGCACATGAAACGATTTAGTTTATTTAAATGAATTAAATTGATTTATGATTTATATTCCTTTTAACATATTTTCTCATGCGCTTTTTAATGATTAAATTCAACCGTAATTTGCCATTTTTTGCGGCTGCTCATTGAATGTGACTAACATTAACTAACTGGCATGCAATCCACTAACAGAGACAACTCAAACACAGTCTAATCGACTATTGATATACCCTATAAAATAGCTCGCAAACTGAGTCCTGCTCCGCACGCACATCGTTTGGCGCCCGAGGTGCACGCCGATCGCGACGAGGGCATATCCGACGAGGACGATCCCGCCGAGCTGCGCATTCTGCTGGAGCTGAACGAGCAGGAGGCGTCCATACTGCGCCTCAAGGTCGAGGATCTGGAGCGCGAGAATGCCGAGTCCAAGAAATATGTGCGCGAGCTCCAGGCCAAGCTGCGTCCCGACAGCGGCAATGGGAATAAGAGTTCCCTGCTCGGCTTGGGCGCCTCGGAGAAGAAGCTGAAGGTGCTCAACGAGGAGCTGGCGCAGCTGCGTAAGCAACTCCTGGACAAGGAGCAGAGTGTGGAGCACATGCGCACGCAGCTGGGCAAGCTGACCACGCTGGAGACGGAGAACGAGAAGCTGGCCAAGGAGAACAAGAAGCTCCAGCTGCAGGCGCTGCGCCGGAGCAGCTCCGTCGATAGGAACGGCGAGGCCGAGCTGCCCAAGCTGAAGGATGCACTGGCTCTGGCGCAGAAGGAACGCGACGAACTCACCGCGCGCGTTAAGCGCATGCAGGTGGAGGCGGAGGGCAAGCTGCCAGTACGAACGCCCAAGCGGGTGAACGATCTGACGCCGAAGAGTCACCTGAAGAAGTGGGTGGAGGAGCTGGAGGACGAGATCAGCGAGATGCGCGTGCAGCTGGGCAGCAGCGGCGTCAGCCAACTGAAGACGCTGCAAACGAGCAAGGAGTCTTTGGAGGAGGAGCTGCAGAAGTGCAAACAGAAGCTGGCGCTGGCCGAGGGCGACGTGCAGCGCCTGAAGGTGCTCAATGGCAGCAGCAGCAAGGTTAAGGAGCTGGAGCAGAAGCTCAAGGGCAGCGAGGAGGAGGCCAAGAAGCTCGGCACCAAACTCAAGGACGTGGAGGATAAGCTGAAGAAGCAGGAAGTCCAGCTGAAGCAGAGCGAAGTCAGCAAATCCTCGCTGGAAACGCAAAACAAGCGTGAAAAGGAGAAATCCTCCGGCTTGGAGAAGGACCTGGAGAAGCAGAGCAAAGAGAAGGAGAAGCTGGAGTCGAAGATTGGCCAACTGGACACTGAGCTGCTGAGTGCGAAAAAGGCGGCAGAGAAAACGAAAACATCGCTCGAAAAGGACATCAAGGAGCTGAAGGCAAAGGCCAGCAAGTCGGACAGCAAACAGATGCAGGACCTCAAAAAGCAGCTGGAGGAGGCGCAGGCAACACTCAGCGGCGAACAGAAGCGCTACGAGGAGCTGAACAACCACTGGGAGAAGCTCTCCGAGGAGACGATCCTGATGCGCGCCCAGCTGACAACGGAGAAGCAGAGCCTGCAGGCCGAGCTGAATGCCAGCCAATACAAGCTGGCCGACATGGACACCATACGCATCGAGCGCACGGACATGGCCCGCAAGCTGAACGAGGCCCAGAAGAAGATCAGGGAACTGGAGGCGAAGACACTAAAAACGGGCACCAGCGGCGATCACGAGCGCAGCATGCTGAAGAACAAGCTGGCCGAGAAGGAGCACGAATATGAGCGACTGCGGCGGGAGAACGAGATGAACATCGATTTGGTGTTCCAGCTGCGCAAGGATAACGACGATCTCAACAGCAAGCTGAGCGACTTCAATCGCATCGAGCAGGCGCAATCCTCGCTAAATGGACACGGCGCCCGGCGAGAGGCCGAGATCAAGGAGCTGAAGGAACAGTAAGTGGCAACTGATGGGCAATTATTGAATTGCCCTAACTAACTGGTTACTCTCACAGATTGCAAGCGTCGGAGCTGCAGCTTAAATCCGAGGTGGCCTCCACGAGATTGCGCTACGAGCAGCAGGTGAAGAATCTAAGCGGAGAACTCACATCCATGCACGTAAGTCCTGTCGAAATATTAAACCAGACCAGACTTATATCCTTCATTCCCTTCCAGCGTCAATGTGAACGCTTCAAGAAAGACAGAGATGCCTTTAAGCAGATGCTCGAGGTGGCCCAGAAGAAGATCGGCGATCTGAAGGCCAACAATACGGGCAGACAGAGTCGCAGCTCCATGCACAGCAGCGATGACGATGACAAGAGCAAAATTGCCTATCTGGAGCAACAGGTGAACCATATTAAAAATGACTGCTCCCATTATGATTAACCCATCGTTTGCCCCTTTTGTAGATTGGTCATCTGGAGGATCAGCTGGTCGAGTCGCGGCTGGAGTCCAGCAAGGTGAAGACGGAGCTTGTCTCGGAGCGCAGCGCAAACGAGATTAAGATATCGGAGATGCAGTCGAAACTCAACGAGTTCGAGGAGGAACGCGTCATTGGCTCCGGTAGCACCAAGCTGCCGGGCATGAAGACCAAGCTGGAGCTGTCCTGGCAGAAGGAGCGCGAGGATCAGCAGCGTCTGCTGCAGGAGACCTCGACGCTGGCGCGCGATCTGCGCCAAACGCTGTTCGAGGTGGAGCGCGAACGCGACAAGGAGCGACTGGAGTCCAAGCGCAAGCTGGACCAAACCAAGCGCGCCACCGAGGAGGAAATGGAGGAGGGCCGCAAGAAAATTGCCGAGCTGCAGTGCGATCTGCTCGAGCTGCGCGATGTGCACGCCAAGCTGCGCACCTCCAACGAGAAGCTGCGCAGGGAGGTGAGCTGTTCCCTACGAGGGTGGATCGGAGAGTACTCGAAATTTATCTTTATCGTTTTGCCTTTCCCTTCTACTTCTGCTTGCAGCGCGAACGCTATGAGAAGGAGCTGATCAAGCGGCGCATGGAACAGGATGGCGGCGAACGCAAAGTGGGCGCCCTGCTGCAGACCGTCGACGAGCTGGTGAAGATCGCGCCGGATCTGAAGATTGTGGGCGGCGCCTCCGCACGCAGCTCGTCCTATGCGGACAACAAGCTGCGGCCGGAGCAGGCGAACGTGCGACGCAGTCGCAGCCCGTCGCCGACGCTGAGCAGCGCCCAGATCGCCAACGTGCTGGCCCGCCTGGCCGAGGCGTCCGAGGAGCTGCGCAAGTTCCAGCGCCTCAACGAGGACGAACAGGAGCGCAGTCGCGTGCGCCGCGGCAATCTCCGACGCGCCGCCTCCCAGGAGAACGATCCTCATGGCAGCACCAGCTCGGTGGCCAGCGCGGCCAACTCGCAGCGCGGCGGCGGCGGCGGTTCGCGACTGTCGCGGAACTCGGCTAACAATGGCAGCCTGATACGCAAGAGCCTCTCCCTGGATCACTCCATACAGCGGGATCAGGTGAGCTGGCGGAGAGATCCCAAGTGAATAAAGGTACTAAAGTTTCCTTTGCAGAACATTTGGCGGCAGGACGATGGCAGCGTATCCTCCATGCAGTCGATTGACTCGGAGCTGGGCGGCATGGTGCGCGACTCCAGCCTGGACTCGCGGCTCGATTCGCGGCTGTCCGGCGGCTCCACGCAGAGCGATTTGCCGCGCGGGCCGCGCAAGAAGAAGAAGGGTTTCATGGGCAAGCTACGCAGTCTGACCAAAAGCAGTCGCAATTCCGAGAGTGAAATATCGGTAAATACCCTGTAAACAACTTTCAGTTTATATGTACACATTTATTAAACCCAAATAATGGCAGATTCAAGGATCCGATTCGGACATCAGCGTAGCCAGCGACATGAGGTCCAGCAAGAAGGATCTGCGTGGTCGCCTGTCCGGCATGTTCAAGCGCTCCGGCTCCAACTCGCGCAGCGAGAGCATCGAACGTGCCAGCTCCGAGCAGCGACCGGTGGCTGTCACCGTTGTCGGCCATCCGGACGGACCACAGCCGCGGGAGCCACCGCCAGCCAACTCACTCACACCCAAGCCCATACGTTCGGTTGGTTTGCCAGCCTATTTGAAAATAGGAAATCTGTATCTAAATCTCTATTTGATTTTCAGATAAAACCGCCCACGGGCACACCCACCACACCAATCACAAGACGGCGCCAAGCCAAGTAGTCATCGAAGCCAATCTTAAGGTTCATCTTAGTTTATAGACTCGCCTCCAAGTTCGACTGCATCCTCCGCCTCCGCCTTTGCCGCCGCCTCAGTTGAGTTTTCACATCATCATTTACGATTTATTTGATTTGCGAATGTTCTTTAAATTATTCTTTCATTTTCTTGATTTCGAATTTTCAATAAATAAAATTGTACAACTTTTTACAAAAAAAAAAAAAAGGTTTCCACACTCAGAGCTAAGTAAAAAAATTTAAATTTTTAATTTTTTAAGTATACTTTTTGCCGCCCAAAAACTTACGTTCATATAAACTGGTATTGTACCTAAAATACATAGCACTAAATGGGTGCCCAAAGTGATATACCCGCCCACTGTTGGCGGCTCTCTTACTCTGGCTATGAAATAAATTATACTACTCGCGAGCACAAACAAAACGGGCTCCAACATTTCCTCGTGTTTGCTAAACAAATGATTTCGAATTATATTTTTGTTTTTTTTTTTTTTTTGTTTGAGTTTAAAGAAAAAAGTTTGTTGATTTGAGGAAGCAAGAGAATTCACACCGAATTAAGTATACCCTCGCCTGGAAACAAATGGTAAATGATCAATGCGGTCTAAATAAAAAGAGTGAGTGACATTTATTCTATTTACTTGCAATTTTATGTATATATTCAAAGTATTTGGTTTTTGCTTAAAACTTTCATTTTTTTTACAAACTACATTAATTGTAAACATAATTAGAAATTTGTTTTTGAATTCATTTCGAGTATTTTAGTATTTGTTTCAAATGAATAAACAATTTTAATTTGAACTTGAATTTCCAGAAAATTAAAATAGTTATACACACACATATTATCGATATATACTTTTTTTTATCATATTAACTTGTTGCATTTTTTTATATATATATATATATTTAATTTTTTAAAACCAATGCGAACCAATTTCTTTTTAGTTTTTAGTTTTTTTTTTAATTCGTATCGTAAATAATATTTAACTTGCAATTGATGTCATTTTGAGTACGTGGCATGCCTAGATTACTATACTATATATATATATGTATGTATATATATATAGGGACAACAAAATGAGACATTTAAAAGAATATCAAGATCGTAACGGATATTTGTTTGTTTTATTCTTGCTGTGGGGTGTTTTTGTTTGCCATACATTCAGTTTATATTATATTTATATTAGTTTTATGAAAGAGAGACGTATGTAGGGGGTACGTTGCTATATTTATTAGTTATGTATTTTAGCTTAGTTAGCGGTCTGGATATTGTGATTAGGTCAGTTACATTTATACAGTTATGCGTTTTCTATTTCTGTTTTATTTCCACATTTAATACATGTACATATGTAAATTGCATGGTTTGGTTTTTGGTTTTTAATTTTATTATTATTATTATTATTATTATTAAGTATTAATTATATACTGCTTGAATTGTTTGTTTGTTTGTTGTCGCTTGTTGTCGAATGTGTAATTTTTATTTGTTCTGTTCGTTTCGTTAATCGTTTCTAAATTTATTATTATTTATGTTGTTTAGTAACAATGTCCTCGACAGATATTTGTTTTGTTTGTTTGTTCACACTTACTTTGCATCGCTTATACTCGTTTTGTATTTTTGTTTTTTTGATATTACTTAGGCACTGTGTTCGTATTACATTAAAAAATTAATTAAAAATTTAAATTTAGGTATGTATAAATACATTGTAAAAAATTTCATTTTAAGTTTACCGTAAACTAAAACCTTGCAACTTTCTTTCTATATGTATGTATGTATTTCCATTTGTAAGTATTATCGATCGTCTTATTTGTTATGTTTACTTTTAACTTTTATTTGTATTTTTTCTTTTTGGTTTTTTTATTTTTTGTTTTGTTTTTTTTGTATGTCTCCTATGTATGTATGTAACTTGTCTGCTCCCATTACACGATCAATGCATTTAACGCTGTACCAGGTTCGGCTCTAAAGTTATCTCTAAAAATTACAAGTAGCAAAAGTCTAGAAAATTTTCACAAATCAATCAAAATTCAAATCAATCAATATTATAATTATTTAATATGTATGTGTGTTTTATTTTCACTTTGGTAAAACTAAATACATATTTATTGCCTGCAGCTAACCCGAGCGTCCCAACACTTATAGGTCTAGAAAAACCGCTACATCCGGTCGATAAGTACATGCTATATATGTGTGTGTGTGTGTGTTTTCTTGTGTATGTGTTGTACAAACTAAATGGCTACAGCTATGGCTAAAAGTAATCACACACTTGCACTTAGCCTGCTTACACGTTAGTCGTAATTAAAACAAACAACTACATATGCCTAAATAACTAAGCTGACTTCTATACATACATAGTTAACAAACAAATCAAATAAGAATGTATGTCTGTGTGTGTGTGTGTGTGTTGTATGTGTATGTGTATGTGTATTTTTAGCCATGCAAAGTGAACGAAAAGCAACTCGCAACAATTGCCGCAAACGAAGTCAAACAAGAAATGTAACTGTATCTGAATATCGTAACGAAACGAAACGTAACGAAACGTAACGTAACGTAACGTATTGTGTTCTCTTTGCTTTAACGAAACGCAGCTGAAACTGAACGAAACTAGTTGGTAAATTTTGCTTCCTTAGACGAACTTATGTAGGTATAGCCTATTCATCTGAGTTTTCTTATATTCTTTTAAGTGTTTCGATTCTTTTTTTTTTTTTTGTTTTTTGCTTTTTGTTTTTTCTTTACGAGTTAAGAGTTATATATTAGTTTTTAAGCTTTACTTTTCATCTTATTCTCTGCGTCATTTGTTGCATGTTTACAGTCTCAATTTTTGGTTTTTCTTTTGGTTATTTTGCATAGTTTTTCTCTTTTTTTTTCTTTGTTTG
The DNA here is from genome assembly GCA_004143845.1 of Drosophila lacertosa. NCBI lineage: Eukaryota > Metazoa > Arthropoda > Insecta > Diptera > Drosophilidae > Drosophila > Drosophila lacertosa. The sequence continues at coordinate 77,577 of SCDZ01000112.1, forward strand.
TTTTGTTTTGCGTTTTTTTTCATTTTTGTTGTTGTCTATTATTATTATTAAACTACATACAAATTAGTTTGTTTCACTATCTCTCGGTTTGCTCGGTTTATTTGCTGCTGTTGGTTTTTTTTTAAAATACACATACATACCTCATTATTTTATTTGTTTTAGAATTAATGCTTAGCGGAAAATCTAAAAATAAATATAGTCACCAAAGATAAACTATAAAATAAACAAATAAAACTAATTGCTGGCATTTAACAAACATTAAAGAAACGACTTATGCACTTAGTTTTTCACGTTATATCTTAATCAATGCTATTTGTTAGTTAATTAATTTCTCTCCTTTTGTTTTTATCTTATTTGTTCTCAAACATAACGCCTTAAAATCGTTTACAAAAACAAGTACAAAGCATGCACACACAAAGTTCTTCAGATCTCAAAGAACCCCGTTCAGAGTGTGCTGCATTTAGTCTAGATACATCATCTGTTACATCGTTACATCATTACACCGTTAGATCTGTCGTTAGCTTATTGTGTTTGGTTTGCGCCTTGCCTATAAATTTAGTCATTACAAAAAGGTGTCTTAGGTGGAATCGTTTTGTCTTAGGAATTTAGCTTAGATAGATCTGTTAATTCTGTTGATTTCCTTATTTCAAATCAATCTAGTTAGTCTTTAAAGGCTAATACGAGTACGTGAATGACAAACAAAATGTTGTGTGTATGTTTGTGTGTCTGTGTGGGGGAAAAACACGTTTAATTGTATACAACTTTTAGAAAATTCTCGGGTCTGTGTCGGTTACTTAGCTTAACTATGATACCAGTCGAAATTGTTAGCCAAATCGATAACTATTTAAATGACTTTTTAGCAACTACGATGTGTGTAAAACGGTTCTTTCAAAGATCTCTCTTTAACTCTCTCTAAGTATAATTTAATTTGCATTTTTTTGGCGCATTGTTCGTATGTTTATTTTTTTAGCTTAAATGTTTAATTATGCTGATCGTTTTTATAGCTATTTCATTGTCATTTATTATGGGGTAAATTGGCGAAATTGAAAAGCCCTACATAAAAAGAAGAATAAACAATTTATTGATATCCTATCAAAACCAAAACTCTGAAACAAAAAACAACATAAAATATATATATATACCATGTTTTTCCGAATCATTTGCATGTTTCTTCTGCCGCTCCATCGAATTTGCCAAAAATCAAAAGAAACACAAAACCAAATACACGAAATGACATCAAAACACAAATAATGCAAATACATAAAACAATCAGATCCAATATCGTATGCACTGGATGCGTGGACATATAAATCTCGATTCTTCTTCATATATAGATTGGCTACAACAATATCCTTATCAATGTGTTTTTTTTTCTCTTTTTGTTTTTGTTTGTGTTTGCTGGCAAACAGTCACGCTTAAAAGTATGTTGCCATTTTTTCTATTCTTAATTTTGTTTTGCATTATGTTTCATCATTTTGTTGAAAGTGCAACACTTCATAGTTTGTTTTTGTTTTTTGTTTGGTTTTTTTTTTTAGTACAATATTTAGATTTATTTTTACTGTTAAATTGATATATTTATGCATATATTTATATGTATGTATATAGTAAATATATATATATAATTGTATATAGTAGTTGTAATTACGTTTAGATGCATATATATGTAGTTCATTTATTAGGTTTTTATTTAAAAAATTCTTTAACTTTAAATCATAAATCGTACGGATTAAAAAAGAAATTGTTTTACAATTAACAGTCAGTGTTTTTTTTTGTTTTATAAATTTTTTTTTGTTTTTTGCTTTACGTTTACATTTTCCATTACTTTAAACCTTGCTTTAACTATTTATGTATATTTCCTTGAATTAGTTTTTAATTTTACCATTACTTATTTCAAATTGTTAAACATCACTTTTTTTTGTTGGGGTTTTTGTTGTTTTTTTTTTTGTATTTTTTTTTGTTTTTGTTTTATTTCAACTGTTTCTGCATGCGAAAAAAGGGGATTGATTTTAATAAACAAAATATATTTGTGTATAAAGATGTAAGTAATGCAATGATCATAATCATAGTAATAATGTTTTGCTTATAAAATTACATTCAGGTGTTTTTCTTAACTGCATTTGAACAACACAATTCAACTGTTATTATATGTTAGGTGTTGTTATTGTTATTGTTGTTCTTCTTATTGTTGATGTTCTTGTTGTACATGTTACTCATACACACACATAGATTTCATAATATATATTCGGATATATACACAGATGTATAACCGTTTAATGTATAGGTTAAGCCTGATACGTTGTTGTTGTTGTTTCTGCTGCTGCACAGCAGCGCATTTACTTGCTGTTGTTTGATGCTGCTGCTGCTGCACATTTGCTGCTAGCTGGAAAAAAACACAGAAATTACAAAATTACAAGCGGAAATGGATCGAAACTTTTTGTCGCTCAACTCTGACTGTTCCCGCTGGCCAAGCGTCGTGGATTTTATATATATATATATATATATATATATCTGTCTATATACAACATACAATTTACACACACACACACACGCACACGAGCACACCACTCGCACACAAATACACTCACACACATACGAAGGGCTGCCATTTTTTAAATTAAAGGAAAACAAAAGCAAATTTTTTGTTGGTTTTTTTTTTTCAAAAATTTTCAAACGCTTTTCATACGTTCCACTTTACTTTGTTGTTCTCATTGTATTTCGTTTTTTTTTTTGTTTTTAAATTTTACTGTGTATTTTACGTTAGTTTTGTTTGTTATTGTTTCGTTTTTTTTCTTTTAAGTGTATAATTATATAAAAATTTTAAGCATATGTTTATATGTATATTTGTAATTTAAACGAAATTAAATTAGGAATTTATGATTGTAGGATATTTGCTTGCTAAGTAGATTTGTAAAAATTAGACGAAAAAAACACTATGCAATAAATCACCGAAAAATAAAGTAAGGTTTTTATATATGTATGTATGTAGTATGTATGTATGTAGGCATATATATTGTAATTGTAAATGTATTGTAAATGTTCGCGTAATCAACAAATTAAAAATTACGTTTTGTAGTTGTAATAGCAAAAATTATTACTTCATATCTTTATATAGTATATGTATATGTAAGTGTATAAATGTATCTATTAGCGTATATAATCATATACATATATATATAAATATGGATATGTCTATATATATATGTACGTAAGGTTTTTGTAATGTGTAATAATAAATTGTAAAATCGCAATTATTTAAAAATTAGTTTACTTTGTTTTGTTGTTGCTGTTGTAGTTATAACATAACACATTCAAATGATCATGTAAGTATTAAGAGTAAATAATATATATATATATATATATAGAAAGTAAATAAAGATATATATATATATATATATGTATGTATATAATCAATAAAATATGCAATTCTTGTTTTTCCTCTTCGCGTGTGTGTGTTTGTGTGTGCATAAGTGTGTGTGCGTGTGTTGCGGTTTGTGAGTACACACATACACACACCCACATTATAATTGTTGTTCTTGTTTTGTCGTGGTTGTTGTCTGCTTGGCAAACGATGAAAATTTAAAAAAATGTGCAACGCAACTCTAAGCATCGTTTTTCTTTCTTTTCTTGCCCTCTCTCTCTCTATCTATTTTCTCTTATGACTTTTGTTTTCTATTCTGATTTAACTGTAGTTTAAATTTACGTTTTGTTTTGTTTAAATGTATGTATATTATTATTTATATATATATATATATAAATATTTATTTATATATATATAGAGATGTATGTATATAAGTATGTATATAGTTTTTGTTTTTATTTTATTTTTTTTGCTTTTTATGTATATATTTTGTTTAGAGCGTTTCGTATTTTTGTGATTTTTGTGTTTTTAGCTTTTTTTTTCAATCATAAATCATCTTGTATCTCTTGTTGTTTGCGATTCTCATCTGCTTCTTTAACTAAATAATAATTCCAACACTATATAATTCTAGTTTCAAGTTCAACTTTCGCTTACATGCAATCGACATACGACATACGCTTATTAATTAGGTTTCTTTATATATGTAGTTTAACTTTTAGCTAGTTGTTTACTTTACTTTTAAATGGTAAATTTATAAATTTTGTAACGTGTTGTCGGCGCCAACAGCTCAGGCATATAAATACATATATATATTAATATATATATTTCCATGCCAGGCCCCGATTTTTGCCCAGAACAACCTTTGCCAACAAACATTTGGCTAAGACAAGCTGTCAAAACGGAGAAAAACGTCTTCTTTTCGTCCTCCTACATGGGCCTTTTGGCTGCTACGCCTTGTCGCCAGTTGTTGGAAAATTAGTTCGGGCAGGGGGCGCGGCATGTGGCATGTTGAGTGTGGCGCAATTTTCTTATTCTTTTCCTTTTCCATTTTCGTTTTCTTTTCTTTTTGTTTGTTTTTTTTTTTGTTTGTTTTGTTTTTGTTGCCAACTAGTCATATGGTTTACGCTTTAAATGTACAATTTCGAATTTGTATTTACTAATTTTAGTAGTTAAGGGGATGTTTTATGTTTTTTAATGTATAATTTCCTTATAATTCCTTTTCTTTCTTTTTTAATGTTATTCTTTTGTTGGTATTTCGTACACTTTTCTCTTGTGTCTAATTGGCTAAACTTTATACTTTCAAATCTTCACAATTATATTATTTGTTTTTTTTAATATGCATGTATCTGTGGTTTTTAGTTGGATTGTTGTTGTTTGTTGCTTCTAGTTGTTGTTAGTTGGGTAGGATACAGCATATATATATATATATATATCTTTATATAAATATATGTCTGATAGGGAGCGTTGAGGAAGGGAGGACGCATGAAAAATCTTCTTGTTGCTCTGAGTGTTGCCGAGTGTTGACGTGTTTGTGGTTTATGTTTTTGTTGTTACTGTTGCCTATGTTTTTTTTTTACATACTCTCATTGCTTTACAATAGATATATATCTATATAAATACATATATTTATATATACAAATATATATATATATAAATCTATGAACCTGCCTTGTTTCGCTAGGGATTTGAATTTTTGTTTGTGTGTTTGTTTGTGTGTGTGTGTTAAATTATGCTTTTAAATTATTTGTTGTACACAAGAGTTACATTAATTAATTTCAACAGCTGATCTCAATTAAAAAATATTTTTTAAAAATTATGAAACGAACAGACGACGCTTTAGCTTACAATTACCACCATCTTTTTGTCTTCTTCATCATTCACCTCATGGGGCCGCAGGATGACACGAGACAACACGAGACGCGCGCGCTGGATTTTTAAACGGCCTGCGAGGCAGCATACGGCGGCTGTGTGGAGCTGTCATTGCCGTACGCTGATCGCGAACCGGCGCCGTAGTTAGAGGCGCCCTCCTGCTTAACATAATTGCTATAATCATAATCGTAGCCGGAACCGTAGCCGCCATAATCGTACTCGGAGCCCGATTTGGAGGCTGAGTTGCCTGGTCCAGTGCGCGGCATGCCGCCCACAGGCCCAGTGGTCGATGGTCCGCCCGCAGCCCATGTCTGGGCACGCGAATACATGTCCGGAGCGGTGCCAGCACCAGCACCAGGTGCCCCAGTGGGCCCAGCTGAGTTGGGTGGCATATTCCACGAGTTCCAGCTGCCGCCGCCCGATGGTCCCGAAGGGGCTCCGGTCGAAGTTGAATTGTACATGTCGTATCCGCCATAGCCTTGGGTCTGTTGCGGTCCAGCATAGTTCGACCATTGTGGTGGTGGTCCCTGGGGGCCAGGCGGTGCGCCCCAGCCCTGATACGAGCCTGGGCCGCTATTGCCATAGCCGTAACCCTGCTGCTGCGGAGAGGTGCCCCAGCCCTGATAGCCGGGCATCATGTTCGGTGCACCAATTGGCATGTTCAATGGCGGGCCACCCATTTGACCGTTCTGTCCCTGCATCATGTTGATAGGCGCATGATGCGGTCCCCAGTGGCTGCACTCGTTACCCAGCTTGCCATAGGCACCACCCACGGCACTGTTGTTCGAATTCTGTCCACCAGAGCCATCGCGTGGCTCCGCCTTCTTAATTTCCACCTACAACAAAAAGCACACAACCATATTAACACATAGATCATTGTCGAATATATGACTTAGTTGTAATTTGTACAGCGACAAAAATATGTTTGACAAGTGTTATTTTCTATAACATATGTTAATTTTTAACTCTCTGTTTTGGTTATCTTTTAGTTTCTACGTATTATTTATACAACTTTCACAACAAGCGATTAAATGGTTAGGTAAACATCTAAACAAAATTATGTTTATATATTTATAACAAAATATGCCTGATAAAATGTACGTTTTTTTCACACAAGTATTAATAATATATTGAAATATATTTATACAGGAAAAATTTACACACCTGCTTGCCATTCAGATTGATATAACGCTCGTTGGTAACATGCTCCACGGAGGACTCTTCCTCGAATGACAGAAAACCAAATCCACGTGACTTCTTTTTCTCCTGGTCGTACATGATGACCACCTCAGTGACCTTGCCGTAGCGACCAAAGAAGGTGCGCAGATCGGTCTCGGTCACGTTCGATGGCAGACCGCCGAGGAAAACCTTATAGCCGCCGCCCTTCTTCGGCTTCTGCAGCGTGCGAGGATTGCACGGTTTCGGGTCGATAGTGCGACCATCGAGCGTGTGCGGACCACTCTGCAACACATGATTGACGTTCGCAGGATCGGCGAAGGTGACAAAGCCAAATCCACGCGATCTGCCGCTCTCGTTGTTCTTCATAACGACACAATCGATAATGTCGCCGAAGCGGCAAAAGTAGCGAGAAAGATTCTCCTGCGTTGTCTCCCAGGACAGGCCGCCAACGAAGAGTTTGCCCCTCTCATCTTCTTCCATGATGTTGTTCTGGTGATTGTGAGCTATTGCGCCGGGTAGATTTTCAATAATTGACGTAATTTTGCAGCTGTTTATGTTTCACTTGTGGACTTGAATAATTTGTGGTCAGTGTCTGTTTGTTTTTTGTTGGCGCTTGTGTTGCTTCTTGTTTACACTTTGAATTTTACACTAGTTTCAGTTGTTGTTTCTTGTGTGTTTTTGGGATTGGTTTTAGTTGCCAACGTATATATTTTTTTTTATTATTTTTCAAAATAATTAAACAAAAGCCACGACGTTTACACGTAACTTTCTAATTATTATTAAAGGTGTCCAAACGTCAGTTGTTGCGGAAGTCATGAAAAAAATTGTATACGAAAGAAAAAAATACATATCAGTAAAAAGAAATACCAACAGTTAAAAGTAAATCTTAACTAACTCTGGCCACATTGGACGAGGGAACGGATGACAGCAATAAAACACGCACACGCACACATGCAAACATTCACACTTATGTACCATATGTGTATGTACAGAAAGCAGCCAAAATAGGCACAAATAATTATGAAAGGCAAGTAAGCAGCTCTTCGAACAGCAACCGGCCGGTACACATACAAACGTACATATACACATACATATCTTAGTATGAATGCATAGGTGTCTGCTTTTGCCGTCTAACTGCTTTTTGTACACGTTCACAAGTTGTTCGGTGTTTGCAACGCTCTGCTTGCTCTTTCATGTGGTTTTAAGCGCGCTAGTCGTTGATAGCCGTTTTGTCTTTTTACACTCTGCAACGAGTTTTTTATTTTTTTAGTTTTCTCTTCGCCGTGTAACAACATGCGCTAACGTCGTTGGCGTAGCGATGTCCCAGCCACAGCGTCATTCATTTCATACACACCTACACACGCACACACGTACACACTACAAGTGCCTATCGAAGAGTTGTGAGAACAACGAACTTATTTTCCCAAGGTAAAAATGGTGAAAACAGAATGACGAACAGAAGGGCAAGCATAAAGCAAAGTGCCGGTTCACCACATTTGCGCGCCATTTGCACTATATTACCACACGACATTTGGTCGACCGGAAAAACAACTAAACGCACATTGACTTTAACACTTTAAGTTGTTATTGTTATTGCTGCTTAAGTATTACGAAAACATTGACATTATTTTTAAAGCGAATAAATTATTTTATATTTATTTGTGCCGCGTTTGCGGGACTGTAGCTACTTGCGTACGTTTGGAAAACAAAAAACCATGTGGCAACGCCATGTGCTATGTGAAAGCGAATGTAAAAGAAAAGAAAGATACAAGAAGCAATGCCCTCAAAATGTATACTATATATGAACGAATGTGTGCACAAATCTACGTAAATTTTTTTTTTTCTAAGAGCTCACGTTTAAAAGTTTTTCACTCTATGCTACTGTTGCGCGTCAATCGCGTACAATTGAAAGAACTCAAAACAAACGCAATGAATTGCATGAAATGTGAGAAATTCACCACGAACAGCAGAAGCAGCGACGGTGGCGGCACGACGGCAGCAAAATAAAAAACAAAATGGAAGTCTTGCCGATGACGACAAAAATGCTTCAACAAAGAAATCTGAAGAACTGATTTTGTAGACACAAACACGAACAAAATGATTTGTAGAGAAACTTTGCCACATATAATTATTTTTGTTTTTTTTTTTTACGAATTTGTAAGTTAGCGGCACCCTTTTGCCCGGCAAACAACGCGCACACTTAACACTCCTATATTGCACATTTGCTAAGTTTGGATAAACTAGTACGTTTTCTAACTACGCATTTTTAAAATTCGCATGATTTTTGTATTTTGCACCGCAATCTTTTATACATACATACGCAATTACTCTTACAAGCACACACGTGTCAGTGTGTGCGTGTGTATTCTGTAAATGTGTGTGTATGCGAATGGCCGATGTGTCTTGTGTGTATGCATGTGTTGGTGTGCTGTTATACATAGCATTTTTTTTGTATGTATAAAAATATGAAATTTTCCACTTAAATAGAAAAATTAAAAACTTAAATTATCCCAACGGATACACACAAAATAATTTAAGCGTTTTTGTACCAGAGCCTGAGCATTGATTCATTGTTAGCGGCATTGCAATTTCACTGAGCGAGTCTCTTTTGTACACTAGGCAGCTGCTGCTGTCGTACATTTAATTTGGAAAGGCAGGCAGAGGCTTCATTTTTTTAAGCACCAAATTCGTTATGTAAAATTTATAATTGCATTGTTGTTTATGCTTACCGTTTGTGTGCCAAGTGTTCGTCTGTGGTTTTTTAAAGATTTCGCACTGCAAATTCACTAAATTTAAGTGTTTATTCCTTAAAAAACTAGCTTATAAATAATTGTATGATTTGATGCATACGATATATAACCTAACTTATGATAGAAAACTCGCCACCGCCACGTTTAATGGTGGTAGCCATTCACAATTCACCGCGACACTCTTGTAATCGGTGAAACATGGTTGTATTTTGAATGCGTCAATCAGGTCGACAGGGGTGCAATTTTAGATTTTGTTATAAATGTAACAGAATGTCAACCACAAAAACCTATATTATGTAAATATGTGTTTTTAACTGAGAAATGTTTTATTATCTCTAGAAAGTAACACTAAAATATATTTTTTAATGGCAACAAGATTATATTGCATCCCTGAGGGCTGTTTGGTGTGATTCAGGTTCATTTCCAATTCACCATACAGTTTATATATCAATAGCCCGCTTATCAGTTAAATTTAAGGCTTGGGTCTAGGTAATTTGATTTAAACGCTTAACGTTATTAAGTTATATGACTATTGATGCTAGAAAAAAGTAAAATGTTACGAAATATCGATAGTTTCCTCAATTCACCACACAAGAAAACAGTTATTAATGATAACTATGGTAACACTTTTCTAGGACTGGTTCATTTATTGTTTACATTTTTTTGCTCTGAACTAAAAAGAACTTTTAACAAGCACTCAATATAGTGAGCAACCCTGTTTGGTTCACGCACCTAACCATTGTGCGAGTCGGCAAAAACAGTTTTGTGCCGAAATAAATATAGTGCCTAAATAACAAAAAGCCGCAGAGATTAACATTAAGTAATGAGAAACAATCAACATTTCGAATAACCGAATGCGCTTTTAACGAGGGCATCGAACGCGAAATTTTTGCACTCGAATCGATTTTTTCTGCGCTGCTTGCCATTTTCATACGCGCCCAACCAACAAACCCAAGCTAGAAAATGTCGCGGCATCCTAGCGACCGGAAAGTGTATGTTGGCGATTTAGGCAATAACGCACGGAAGAACGACTTGGAGTATGTATTTGGTGCCTATGGCAGTCTGCGCAGTGTTTGGATTGCACGCAATCCGCCAGGCTTTGCCTTTGTGGAGTTTGAGAGCGCCAGAGATGCAGCAGATGCGGTGCGTGGTCTGGACGGACGAACGTTGTGTGGCCGCAGAGCTCGTGTAGAGCTTTCCACAGGAAAATACGCTCGGTCCGGGGGTGGTGGTGGTGGCGGCAGCGGCAGTGGTGGAGGAGGTGGAGGCGGCGGCAGCGGTGGTGGTGGCGGTGGTGGTTTTGGAGGAGGACGTGACCGAGGCGGCGGCCGTAGCGATGATAAATGCTATGAATGCGGCATGCGTGGTCATTTTGCGCGCCATTGCCGCGAACGCAAGGCTAGGCAACGACGCAGGTTAGTGAACGATTTCATTCATAATTTTGTGATGTATGCATACGTACACACATATACATACTTATGTTTGTATGTATGTGCATGGATTTTGCATATCCAATTTAAAATTGTTTTGAGCGCGGTGAATTTCGTTGTGGTGTATTTAAGCAAGTGTGTAAACACCTCGATATATAAATGCGCGCGAATTATTCGACTATCAAATTGAGTCAAAAGTGCGAAAACATTGTTTTAAACATATGAGATAAATTAAAATATGTTTGTTTATGATCGATTTTGTGTTATACCCAAAAAACTAAAAAGAGTTCATTTTTTATTTTGTAAATTTAATTAAAACTGCCGAGCTCAACACATTGAACATACACGAATAGACTCATCGCGCGATATTTCTTACATTATTAAAACTTATCGATAGTAGTATAGACATTCTATAATGCGAAATGGCAACACTGGCACCCGCACACGCACGTGTTTGCAGGCTTCATTTTGGATTTTTCTTTTACACGCGGCGTTAGACTAAAGAAGGTTAAGTTCGTGTTTGCTGCGCGACAAAAAAATATTTTTCACTTAAATTGTTGCATTGACTGTGCACAATGTTTGTGTTATATGAAACGCCGGCGGGCTACGCAATTTTTAAACTGCTCGACGAAAAGAAACTTGAGCAGGTCGATAATTTGTATCTGGAATTTGAGACACCCGAAAAGGCGAATAAATTGCTTAAATTAAAGCATTTTGAAAAGTTCAACGATACCACAGAAGCGCTGTCCGCTGCCACAGCCGCTGTGGAGGGCAAAGTCTCGAAGCCACTAAAGAAGACGCTAAAAAAGATCCTAGTCGACGATGTACAGGCATCCCTGCTTGTGGCCGACGCCAAGTTGGGCACAGCCATCAAGGACAAGCTGGCGGTGCAATGTGTCTACAACACGGGTGTGCAGGAGCTAATGCGCTGCATACGTCAACAGGCGGACAGCCTACTGGGTGGTCTGCCCAAACGCGAAATGACCGCCATGGCATTGGGATTGGCCCACTCCCTTTCCCGGTACAAGCTCAAGTTCTCGCCGGACAAAATCGACACAATGATTGTGCAGGCGCAGTGTCTGCTAGATGATCTGGACAAAGAGCTTAACAATTATATGATGCGCGCACGTGAATGGTATGGCTGGCACTTCCCGGAGCTGGGTAAGCTTATCACCGACAATGTTGCGTTTGTGAAGACCATTAAGCTGGTGGGCACCAGGGATAATATGGCAACAACGGACTTGTCTGACATTTTGCCCGAGGATGTGGAGCAGCAGGTGAAGGAGGCAGCTGAAATTTCAATGGGCACTGAAATCAGTGAAGAAGATGTGCTGAACATTCAGTGTTTATGCGACGAAATCATTTCGATCAACGATTATCGCACGCATCTGTATGACTACCTCAAGGCACGCATGATGGCAATGGCACCCAATTTAACAGTGCTGGTGGGCGACACCGTTGGTGCTCGTCTTATCGCACATGCCGGCTCGTTGATTAATCTCGCCAAACATCCGTCGTCGACGGTACAGATTTTGGGCGCTGAGAAGGCGCTTTTCCGTGCGCTGAAAACAAAGAAGGATACACCCAAGTACGGTCTGATCTATCATGCACAGTTGGTGGGACAAGCGAGCCAGAAGAACAAGGGCAAGATGTCGCGATCTCTGGCGGCTAAGGCGTCGCTGGCCACCCGTGTCGACGCATTCGGTGAGGAGGCCACCTTTGAACTGGGCGCCACACACAAGGTGAAATTGGAAGCACGGCTGCGTCTGCTCGAGGAAGGAAATCTACGCAAATTGTCTGGCACTGGCAAGGCCAAGGCCAAATTCGAGAAGTACCAGGCAAAGAGGTACGTTCAAAATGTTAATTTCATTTTATTTGAGTCAAGTAGAAACTTTACATGATGATACCACAAAGGTTTCGCAATTTGCTGATTCCACAGTGACGATAAACCTTGGCTGTCTGATTGAGTCTTCTACTTGTTCAAATTGTTGACCAGCTCTTGAGCTCCGTTCACATGTTCATATTTTTAACTGTAAATTTCGTATTTTAGCGAGGTGTTTACGTATCAGCCGGAGGCGGATAATACGTTGCATGTGAAGAAACGCAAACATTCAGAAGTTGAAACGCCCGTCAAACAGGAGGAAGCTGCTGAACAGGAGGAGGAAGCAGCTGGCGCTGATGACTCTCAGTTGAAAACAGAAAAGAAAAAGAAGAAGAAGAAGAAGCAAAAGGATGAAGAGGCAACGGAGGCAGTTGAGGAGCCAGCAGCAGAGGCTGAAGAGGAAGCGCCCGCGCAGCCAGCAAAGAAAAAGAAGAAATCTAAACATCAAGAATAAATACAAACAGTTGATGTTATGGAGCTTACTTATAGTGGTTAGGTTTATAGTTTTTAGCAGTTACTATTATAGTTTTACAGCCAATAATACAGTTTTATGCGTTGTGTACTACATTAGAAATAAAAATGTAACATGGCAACACAAATTAACTACATTGTCTTATTTCCATTATAATGGTATAAATGATATTACTAAATATACATAATAGGAAATATGTGACATAATATTTATGTACAGTTGGCCAAGTGCTTTATATACATATATATATATATTTAAAAAGTTAAAAGATTTCTTATCATATTTAACAAAAGTTCTTATCGCCTAATTTATGCATACCATGGTCATATGTCTGTCATGTCAAATCGATATTAGCCTTCTATATAAAGTAGCTGACATATACTACATAGCTCGAAAATTAAGTTACAAAAGCTATAATTTTTTTTTCTCATTGCTCTTGTATAACTTAAATTGAAACGACTTTATTTAGTATATTCTCGATCAGCATTAGTTAAGGGACTTGACTCACCCCTGTCTGTCCGTTTCTATGTTAAGTAGCCATCCTATCGACTTACTGTATTTATTTTATAAAACTGCAAACAATAAAATCTAATTATCTAAGTGACTAAAGCGATATAAATCAATACTAGAACAATTAAAAAATTAACAGATGTTTTTACATGAAGTTCTTAAGTTGAATGCCTTATTGCTATATATTAAAACATATGTTTTGAGTTTTGCTAAAATATTGATTCGAAACGAGTTAAACTCCCAGCTGCTTGTGGCCCACTGTAAAATGGGCAGAAATGACGGCTGACATCAAGGCAACAAAAAAAATTATAGACGAAAAAAGTTGTTTGAGCGATCAAGCGGAAAACTTACATCAGTCGCAGGCCCAAAAAGATGTCTTGCATCACACTTTGAGTCTGCGGATTTTGCGGTGAGTTGGAGCAATGGGTTTTGCGATATAAAAGCCAGCCAGATGCCTAATCGGAGAGCTCAGTTAGACAGAATGAAGGGCCACCTAAAGCTGCTGTTGGTCTTGGGACTGCTGCTAACGTTCGCGGCGGCTAAAAAGAAGGAGGCATCCTCCGCCGAGGAGGAAGAAGGCGGCGAGAAGCATGAGAAGAAGAAGTATGGCGATGAGGAGCATAAGGGCGAGCATGGTCATAAGGGGCACAAGGAATGGGACGAGGAGGAAAAGAAGCATCACGAGGAGGAGGACCATGAGCATCATCATGGCGACAAGGGCGAAAAGAAAAAGAAAAACTACGGCGAAGAGGACGAGTATGGCGAGAAGCACGAACACGGTGCCCACAAGAAGGGCGGTAAGCATCATGAGAAGAAGAAGCACAAGAAGGGCCACAAAGAGATGGAGTACCATAAGAAATTCAACAAGGACGAGTACTACAAGGAGAAGAAGTTCTATGATGACGAGCACAAGGGCGGTCACCACAAGAAATTCGGCAATGAACACAAGCATCATGAGGAGGACCACGGTGAACAGAAGAAGGGCGAAAAACACGACAGCGGCAAGAAGAAGGGTCACAAAAAGAACGAGGGCCACCACAAAAAGGGCCATCACGACGAGGATCATAAGAAATACAAAAAGCAGCACAAATTCGGCGATCACTTTGACGAGAAGGAGGAACACGGCAAGAAGGGCGAAAAGAAAAGTGGTCACAAGCATCACAAGAAAAGCGAAAAAAAGCACGGCTAAACGGGCACATACAATTGTTTAGTATGTGTTCCAGAATTTGTTTAAACTGGTTAATTAGAATTGTATTGAAACCCGAAAGTTGGTTCACACTCAGCACTTTCAAATGGATTTAATTATAGTTCTCTTGCATTTTATTTAATAATAAAACGACGATTTATAAATTGTGAACTTTCTTTTAATAGTTGCATATCTCTCTAGTTGTAAGATTTCCTGTTTCGTGCGTGTTTTTAATGCCTTTTTTCATCTTTTTGAACTGATTTCAGAAGCAACTCGTTGAGCAGATCGCGCAGCACATCGCGACGCCGCCGGACTCGCTCCAAATCCGGCACCCGTTCGCGCAGCCGTTCGGCTGGCTCGGTGGGCCGTCGCTCGGGCCGCTCGCGTGAGAATGGCCGCGATGAGAACGGATCGGTGTCGCGGTATAGCGACCAGGAGCGCAATGGCAGTGGAGTGGTGGACTCGCCGCCGCCAGTGAAGCGGCGGTACGAGGACGACGACGAAGACAGAGATAGGGGCTCACGATCACCGTCGCCGCCCCGTCGCGGTTCGCCGTTGAGGCGTCGCGGCGATTCCTCCGTGTCGCGTTCCATGTCCAGGGATTAGCAGTGCATGGATTCTGATTTTGGCCATCAAACATAGGGCTCAACCTGCTCCTTCATTCCTGAAATCGAAACACCCTAATTTACATTTTTATGTTCGTCAGGCGGCAGTAAATCATTTAGTTGCCCACATTCTTAGCTTAGAATATAATCTATAGATTAATATACATACGTACATATACTCTTTTATCCCCAATCCTCTAAATTTCCCCAAATTCAACTGAGCAGAGCACTTTAGTGTATAAACGCCAGGTAGAACAAATTGCGCTTTCAATTATTTTGTGCTCACTGTTTACGAGAACTTTCAAAAACAACAACAAACAATAAATACAAATAATATCAAGAACAACAAGAACAACAACAGATCGCATCAGCCTCTAGATAGTCGATCTAGTCATTCTGCTCACTACATTTATGTTGATCGATTATGAATTCAAATGTTTTGCTTTCTCATATACATATATTAAATACACGTACATAATTATGTAGACACATATATCAGGCTAAGAATGTTTTGTATTCAAAAGAAGAAAGAAAAAACGAAAAAATTGTAAAGAGGCAGCTTAAAAAATCTTTGTAGGCAGAGTATACAAATTTAATTTAGACAACTGAAATTCTATCCTCATGTCAATTTTATGATGTTACTTATCACTGAACCTTTTAACCTTGAATACAGAATGCCTCGAATGATATTTCACTTCAAGTTTGTAAGGTGTCTTTTTAATATTCATATAAATTAAGCAAAATAATTGCAAATTCGGATTTCTCATACATTACGTCATAGTTAAGTATTATAAAAATAATGTATGAATTTTTTGAAATGCGTATTTGTGTGTAGCAGATGCGTAGAAAACCTACAATACATTAATATTCAATCAATAAATTAAATGCCAAAAAGTGTATGTTTTAAATTTTATGCCTTTTTTCAGATCGTGGTGCTAAGTTTACCTTAATTATGTAAATTTAAACTCTAAATGCATCCTTATGGGTAAAGTGTTAATATGTCGGACCCATTAATATCACGAAACCTCTTCCGAAGTCTAATTTAACATCAGGATCGTCCAAAAGACATGCAAAATTAAAAATATAATTATTTGTACAATGTAAGACCTAACATTTGGGACTGCATGTATAAAAATAAGATAGATTTTGTGTAAACGTACTAGAACAAATATAAAAACAAATTACCTTAGAAATACACATTCAGAACCAGATCTTATAATATAATTTTACATTCCCAATCTCAATTTCATTGTTATTACGTTTAAGTTAATGCTTTTTGCAAGGAATTTTAGTCATGTCAGTTATTTTTAAAATTACATTATCCTGTTTCCAATTTTTTTTACATATTTAAATTATTTAAAAATTCATTTTATTTTAATACCAATGTTGCCACAAGTCGTTTAAAGTAACCCCACACTTGTTATATGTCGATACACAAATATCGATATAATAAACATCGCAAGAATTAGACTTTGCAGCGGCACTATCACTTCGTGTAATCGATAAGCGCAGATATATCGATATAAGATCAATTGCGCTTCGCATTCCTACAGTTAATACTGTTTTTGTGTTTTTGTTTTGTTTATTTTTTTAAACTTGGTTCATTTCCGAGATCGATCAATAAAAAAGCGCAGTCAATTCATTTTGGTGCAGTGTGTGGCTATCGTTATTCGTTAATTGCAATGGCAATGGCCTTTCGCTTGTCCAAGCACGAAACGAGCGTCATCAGTGCGGACGAAACTTCGCTCGAGCAGCTCGACTCTAGCGTCGAGATGCGTTCGCGTTCCCCATCGCCGCTCATATTCAATCCGCGAAAATTGCGTTTCGCCGACGACGACTTTGACAAGGATGTACACGAGAGTCCGCAACTGAAAAAGAAACTGAACGATGTACAGCGAGACGTTGACATGTCTCCACCCTGCCAAAAAGTACGAGCCCTGCGCCTGTTCAACACACCAGCAACGCCAAAGACGATACTGCAGAAGTCGACAACCAATTGCAGCAATCACCTGTCTGCCGCCGCTGCAGCGGTGAATGCGAACAAGCGCGAGGAGGTCTTCAAGTTGACAGAACGTCCGCGATCGCTGCCGCTCCACAATCACAGAAGCTTGCAACCACAGGACACCGCCAATGTTAATCCCTTCACACCAGACAGTAAGTACATACATTGTAGCAATCATATAGATCGCTTAAGCGTACTTGTAGCTGCCCCTTATACGTCTCTAATCCACATCATTTATTCGCCACCAGGTCTAATGGCACACAACAAGAAGCGTTGTCGCACTCAATTCGGACGAGAGAATTTAAATGTGAGCGCCATGCAACGGTTTCTGCTCAGCGACCACGGTGACGAGGATGGCACCCAGGACGCAGATGGGGGCATCGATGCGATCAGGGAAGTACATCAGCAGGCGCCCAAACGCTTGGCGCTTCACGACACAAACATCAGTCGCTTCAAGCGCGAGTTCATGCAGGTCAGCGTCATTGGCGTGGGTGAGTTTGGCGTCGTCTTCCAGTGTGTGAACCGACTGGATGGCTGCATCTATGCAATTAAGAAGAGCAAAAAGCCCGTGGCAGGCAGCTCATTCGAGTAAGTTGCTCCTAATGCTATACACACATGAATTCCAATTAAACATCTTAATTTCGTACAGAAAGCGAGCTCTCAACGAGGTCTGGGCGCATGCGGTGCTGGGCAAGCACGACAACGTGGTGCGCTACTATTCAGCCTGGGCGGAGGACGACCATATGCTGATACAAAATGAATTTTGTGATGGCGGCAGTCTGCATGCCCGCATTCAGGAGCACTGCCTCGGCGAATCCGATTTGAAGATATTGCTCATGCATGTGATCGAAGGCTTGCGTTATATACATTCCAATGATTTGGTGCACATGGACATCAAGCCCGAGAACATATTTTCCACAATGAATCCAACCGCGCACAAGCTGGGCAGCGTTGCCAATGCACACCTGCAGTCAGGCAAAGACGATGATGGCATGGACAGCGTATACGAAGAGTTGCGCAGTTCCGAGAATCTCGTTACGTATAAAATTGGCGATTTGGGGCATGTGACGTCGGTGAACGAGCCGCATGTTGAGGAGGGCGATTGTCGTTACCTGCCCAAAGAGATACTCCAGGAGGACTACAGCAATTTGTTCAAGGCCGACATTTTCTCGCTGGGCATTACGCTCTTCGAAGTGGCCGGCGGTGGACCGCTGCCAAAGAACGGACCCGAATGGCATCAGTTGCGCAATGGCGAGGTGCCTGTCATTCCGACGCTCAGCAAGGACTTCAATGAGCTGATTGCCCAAATGATGCACCCAGAGCCCAATGAGAGGCCCAGCTCCATGTCCATATATAGTCATCCGTAAGTATACCAATACAAATAATGGCATTTGAGAGCATTGATTTATTTATACATTTCAACAGCATTTTAAGCGCTGTGGACTCCAAAAGCAAATTGCAGCTTGGACTTGAACTGACAGTGGAGAAGCGCAAAAACGAGATTCTAATGAACAAGTTAAGGGAGGCAAAGAAACAAATTAAACTGCTCGAACAGCGAGGTAAGCGTTGTGATTAATTCCACTTCACTTAACGTATTTTCTAACATACTGCTCGAATACTTTATTTAGTTTCTGTACTAGCGAGCACACCGGAAACTTTGGAAGGTCAACGCTGTCTGCGGTCATTTACGCGACGCATGCGGACGCCGTTCACATCGCATGGCAAATTTAATAATCTCGGCGATCGGAACAAGAATGTCATTGCAAATGTTTGACAGTTCAAATTGGCTCCACGCCCCGGCACTTAACTCTTCCGCATTCAAAGTGAACAAAGCTCACAATCTTGTTAATTTAAGCATGTATCTTAGTTTGTAAGTTGTTGCCAATTTCGATTTGCAAATGCCTCAATATCGTTGAGGCTTGTTCCTATTCTATCCATCTAACAAACAAAAAGAAAACACCAGAAGAATGCCATTTCTATTGCTCAACTCAGTGAAATTTCTTGAATAAAAAAAAGACGCGTAAGGTATTGCCTTTAAATTTAATTTTTTATATTAAAAAAAAACCTAACATTTTTGTATATATAACGAGTATCAACTGTAAAATAGTATGTATTGTTTTCGTAATTAAAATATTTATTATGTTACATTGAAAGCGAAAATAATCAAGAACATTTCATTCGCGAATAAAACGAATGCTATTCACCTAATTTAGTTATTGCTTTTATTGTAGTACTCTGGTGACCTGTAAGATAAAATACATTCTCAACTGCGTAAGAACAAACGCCCTTGGTATAAAATTGTATGTAAAGTAATATCTCCATTGTTCTGCGCTATTCCACGCCATTCGCGATCGTTTGCTGCGTTTGAAAATAACAACCCCTAAAACGCTATGCTTCGATACACAAAACAATCGATATAAGCTGTATATAAAGATGTGATATTTATAATTCGATTTTTCTGAGAGATGTGCAGTTTTCAGGGTTGCCACGTTACCCGTGGCGAGCAGGCGAATGTTTTCTTGAGCAACACACAGAAACTCATGTGGTCGCAAGTGTTCTAAGGAACTTTTAATTAGAATGGCCAAAATAATTCAGAAATATATAAAGTTTACCACGAAAGAGCTGGAACAATATGCAGAAAACCCGGACTCGTGCGTACTTTGCATTAAAACAGACCTGCACCTATCAATGAACCCTTACGGCATGGGCAACTTTAAGCACTCGCTGCACGAGCTGCTCATCCGCACTAAGGTGGGCATATACGATGCCAACGTGAACGGGATTGTGCTTGGCATCAAGAATATCAAGGTGCTGGGTCAGACAGCGGCGTTACGCACCGACGATCCCACCCTGCACTTGGTCATTAACGCCGACTTCTATGTGTTCCGGCCAGTGGCTGGAGCAGTGCTCCACGGCGTTGTTCGACATATTTCCAAACATCAAATCAGCGTCATCATCTACAGAGTGTTCAATACAACGATACGATTTACGAACAAGAAGCAAACAAGAGATGAATTTGCCATGGAGCAGGAAATCAAATTTCGAATCAAGGACTTCAACATCGGCAACGTGATGCCCTACATTGAGGGTGAACTGTTGCTCGAGGAGACCGAATCTGTGGTAAGCTAATTGGCATTCCGTCGTAAACAATGCTAACCTCTATAATCTGCTCTTTTGCCAGAACAAATCTATCAAATTTGAAGACACTCCGGAATTGGAGGACACGAATGAGACCCATGTTGAGTTGGATGCTCTTGTGGAACTTATCAAAATAGAGCCGAGCATAGAAAGTGATTCGCCGCCCAAAAAGAAAAAGTCCGAAAAGCGTAAGAAAGCGCCAGAGGCTGAAATTGTTGTGCAAAAAGTTAAAAAATCAAAAAAAATAAAATCAGAGCCCGTCTAGCCTTTGAAGAGAACTCTGCTTAACTTCATCTGTTATTGGTACAAATTATATATGTAAGCTACCAGTTTGCCATGTGTTATCAGTAATGAGCAATATTGTAGAATCTAGTACATTTGACTTTCAGAAATACAAACAGTAAGAATGTATTAAATTTACAACTCCATTCCCAAACCCATAGTTAAAGGCAATCCAAGCGCAAAGATGTTTGACCGCAACTCATTATTATCCCACCAAAATGCACTGCAAATTTGTAAGGCAGCTTCATTTTTGGTCCTGTTGCTAGCGCACATTCTGCTGGGCACTGAAGTTCTCAATCACAATAAGATGAAATCACAGGCACTGCAAGGCGAGCCGGAGCCGGCAAATATAGTATCTGAAATGATCGCTCAGCGAGCTCCGTATTTTGAAGGCACGGCTGTGCTTGATAACGAATTTGTAACAATCTCACTCTCGAAATATGCTGGTAAATACATTGTGCTGCTATTCTATCCGCTCGACTTCAGCTCCGTGTGCCCGATGGAAATAACCGCGTTCTCGGAACGCTTGGAAGAGTTTAGCAAACTGAACGCTGCGGTAATTGCCTGCAGTGTTGACTCGGCCTATTCACACATGACCTGGCTGAATATGCCGTTCAAGGACAGCGGTCTGGGCAACATACGCATACCGCTGCTGTCCGATCTGACGCACTCGATTAGCCAGGACTATGGCGTCTATATGCCCCGGCTGGGCCACAGTCTGTCCGCTCAGTTCATCATCGATCCCAAGGGCATCGTACGACAGGCGACCATCAACGATCTCAGCCTGCCGCGCTCTGTGGACGCAGCCCTTCGTTCGATCAAAGCCTGTCGCTATGCGGATAAAACCGGGCGATCTCTGCCGGAGCAAATAAATTCGTAGTAGTGCAAGTCTTTATATGCGGGAAGGGAGTTTGGTATTTTACACATCGCGTGAACGTTTGATAAAAAAAATATGTAAGTGTGACCAAAAAAATAAAGTGTAAATTTATAAGTTATTGTACAAAAAGCGAAGATTGTTCATATCAACTTTTTATTATAAAAAGTTGGTCTTTCATCCCAATCAGGATTTTCACATGTCTGTTAGTTAAATAACGAGAATTATTTTGGGGTTTTTTCTTTGTTTCCAATATCTCCATCAAAATGCCGAGTATACATAAGTATATTTTATTACATGTGTATTTCATACAAATAGATTCAATATTTTACAATAAATTTACGCGTAAATACAATATGTGTATCGTACATGTATATTCATATTTAGTTATAATAATTTAAAAGCTTGTTAGTTGTACATAATTTTATTTGTTTTCTGTTTGATTTTCGTTATATATTTTATTTCCATTTATTTATCAAATACATAACAAGCAAATTCTGTAATAAAATACGAAATCTTAACTATGGTCAAATTAACGTAAACTATACACACACCTATATGAAAAAAACAATCTCAATTCAATACGACACAATCGATATATAAATATGTATATATATATAAATATATATTTAATTAGTTAATGAGGCCTACAAACTCTGATTAGCCAATGTACGCGACACGACTACAAGGAACCTTTACATAATGTACAAACAGACAATAAGTACACACACACATATCCTTAACACATTTTCGATACGAAGTGAGGATTAGAAAGTAGTGGGAATTGAAAAGTATAGCTAAAGTGGGTTATGATGTACTTGAAGTACGGCTGACTGAGAACTCAAAATTCCATATGCTAAATTTAGAGCTGTCCGTTTAGACTGAGATTTCCTGAATATGTACACGTTTCTTGCCGCTGCCCGAGCCAGTGGCTCCAGCGCCCGCAGCTCCCGCCTGACGCAGGATTCCCATTTGCTGCTGCTGCTGCTGCTGGGCAGCTAGAAAGGATCGGGGCGGTGGCGGCGGCTCGGGTATATCGTCGTCCCGCATTATGTCGGAGTCGCCGACGGCCGCCGCCTTGACCGCCTCCTCGATGGCCTTGAAGGACATCTGGTCGGACGACTGCACGGCATAGTCGAACTGCAGCTGCCCGCTGTTGTCCAGGAACGAGCCGCGTCGACTGCCCGCCACGCTGGCCTCGACGACCGTTGCCAGCGGCAGCGCACTGTAGCTGACCATCTCGATTTGGGCCGCCGCCGCCGCCGGACGCGTCTTGAGCAGATCGAGCGTGCTGGTGGAGCACGGCTCCCAGCTGTCCATCAGCAGCGTGGTTTGCGGTTGCGGTGGCAGCTCCACAAGCAGCTTCTCCTCCTTCAGCTGTTTGGTCTTCTCGTCGTAGCAGCTGTACTCGCCAAAGACCATGCCCAGCCCGCCCTTGGTGTCCACAACGCCGCCGCTCAGCGTGTACGCATCGCCCGCACCACCAGCACCACCAGGACCACCACTGGTGCCACTCGCATTCAGCTTGAGCATGCTGGAGTTCTTGCTGGTGTCGCCGTCCTGCAGTTCCTCCTTGGTTTTGGCGTCGCGCGCTCGCTTCTCGCGCTGATGATAGATGCCCGCGAAGATCAGCACGTTGAGGATTAGCAGGAAACAGCCAACGGCGACGGTGGCTATCAGTGCGGTGGTGTAGCTCTGGAACTGTTTGCCGCTCAGGCGACGCAGCAGCTCCAGATTGCCAATGATGCCCGTGGACGCTGTGGCCAAATCCTTGCGTGTCTCCACCTTGGCCTGACTGCGATTGTCCTTCGGCGCTTGCGTTGTGGTTAACTCCGACACGGACATGGCGCCATCGATGCCGCACTCTAAGGGAAGAAAGTAAAGGCAATAAAATAAAAAGTAATAAAAAGACATTTTTTTATAATCTTACCTGTTGTTGCAGTTGCACCTGTGGCGCCCAAGGCGTTGGTGGCATTCACATTGTCGAGCTTTGGGGCAGCTGGCGGCGGCGTCGTCGTGGTGCGCACTGTCTGCACAATGATGATGTTGTCATCCTCGGCGGGCTTCGTCTGCAGCTGGGGCCGCACAACGCCTGCAGCAAATAAAGTTGAGTAAATTATAGTTTAGGGATTTGGTGGCTCACCTTCGTAGAGATCGCGACTGTTGAGATCATCCTGGAACTGGTGATGCCGCATGGACTGATCGTTGATGTTGAAGTGACGATGCAGCTGCGGTATCAGATTCAGCCACATGGACAGCTTGTGGCCACGATAATGGCTCTGGATGTTGGCCTTGTTGCCTGGCAGACAGAATTTGAAACCAGTTAAGATTGAGTTTGACTAGAGATTGAATTGGTTGCCTTACCCAGCTCGATGTACAGCTGATTGACCACATCGTAGGCATCCCAGAAGGGCAGCTCGTCCCCGTCATAGTTGCTCACCTCGGACTCGGTGCTCAGGCTGACGGGCACATCGTTGCTCCGCAGACGTCGCCGGAAATAGGAACGCTTCTCGTGCATCGCATTGCTCCGCCGCTGATTGTAGATGACGGCCAGGTTGAGGGCTTCGCCCGTGGCCAGCACATCCTGGAAGCGAGCGGGCGCCGAGCGCTTGCGTTGCGTGTGGACAGTTGGAGGCCGCTGTGCGTCCGTGCCGGACGTGGACTGGTTCGGATTGCTGTGCCGCAAAGAGCGCATTACTCAACTGCGATCAGGTGTCACTTGGTTGCTAACATACCCTGTTTTGGCGAAGTTGGCCAGGTAGCGCAGCATCAGCTGCCCGATTTGACGCTCCTGCGCGGTGTAGTTGTGCGGAAAGAGCGGCGAGACGGGCAGTCCCAGCCAGAAGGGCACATCCTCGCCGCGCACCGAACCCGTTCGCTGTCAAGTCAAGGTTAAGAGGTCAACAGTCGGATTTAGTCAATCAATAGTCACCTGTGGATACTCCTCCTCGACGGTGCGATGCTTGAAGTGCACGAAATATGTTCGACCGCCGCGCAAACTGTGCATGTAGCCCAACTTGATCAGAGGCGCCGCCGTGTGGCCATCGCTGAGGAACTGCAGCGTCGCATCCCGCGAACTCAACGGATTCCGTATGGCCTTCTCCCAGTCTGTGTATTCGTTCTGAGGGAATGACCAAAAGAAAAATGTGGTAAGATTTATGGCAAGCAGAAAATTGTCGAAGTATTTTTTTTTTGGGTTCGAATCCATAACTTTTTATTAGACAAAAATATTTATTTATTAGCAGAAAATTGTGGAAGTATTTTATTTGGGCTCGAGGTTATCTTTTTATTAGAAAAAAGAAAATTGTGGAACTATTTTTTTTGGGTTCAAATTCATATTTTTATTAGAAAAAATAATTTTTTATTTTTAGAAAATTGTGGAAGTATTTTATTTGGGTTCGGATCCATCTCTTTATTAGAAATTGTTTTTTTTTAGCAGAAAATTGTCGAAGTATTTTAATTGGGTTCGATTTTATCTCTTTATTAGAAAAAATTAATTTTTTATTTTCAGAAAATAATGGAACTTTTTTTTTGGGTTCGAATTCATATTTTTATTAGACAAAAATATTTTTTTATTTGCAGAAAATTGTGGAAGTATTTTATTTGGGTTCGAATTCCTATTTTTATTAGAAAAAATAATTTTTTATTTTTAGAAAATTGCCGAAGTATTTCAATTGGGTTCATAACATTTTTTAAAAAAATATGAACACTCATATGAGATTTTTCTCTAATTTTAAGATAGGGTTTTTTTTTGTAAATTGAGTCTTAAAAATATTTTCTTACCTTTAGCACCGCGAATATCTCATTTAAATGATAGTGAAAATTGTTGCGCACAAATGTGCGCAGAATGCGATCGCGACGCGTCTCATTGAAGCCAAACTCCAGATCCTGGGCGCTCAGGTCCAGATACGATTCCACAGATGTCAGACAGAAGATGAGGTCACGTTTGGGAAAGTTGGCATATTCAATTCCTGAAGTACTGTGTGGACAGGCAAGAGTAAATTTACTTTGGCTGTAGGGTATATTGGTCGTACACTTACCTAACAATAGCTGAGCCCAGTGGCAGGGAAGTGCTGGACATTGCATCCGTGCTGGGCGATATGACAGTGCCGTCCACGAAGGGAGCGAAGCCAACCAGGAAACTTAAAGATGCATATAAAAAATATAGCTTTATTTAATTATTTGTAAAATGATAGTTAGCAAGCTATTCAGTATCATTTTATATATTTAGTTTAATTTTAATTTGTATATTTAATTTGAATTTATATATTTAATTAAAATTGACTTTTAACATTAAAAAAGCTTTTAGTAAGAAAAACTCATTTAAATTGTTGAGCTGTTTAATAACCTTTTTTTTTTATTAAATTTAAAGGCAATATACAAAATTTGACTTTTAAAATTTACCAGGCAGTTTATCTTCATGTTAAATTTTTTTTTTAATTTTAAGAAGTAATTGTTGCCTTTTAAATAACTTCTCTAAGTAATATGCAGATTAAAAGCTGATATAGAACTTATTTTTAAATTTTATAAATAAGGCTTTATTTTATATAATATTATTATTTTTTTAATAGTACTATTTCTTACCGCGGATGATCGATTTTGACGGAGAGCAGCTCGGCGACGCTCTTGGTGCGCAGACAGGGCGCCAGGTCGTCGTAGAGCATGTCGCCATGGCAGCCAGTTTGCTCCGCCACGCGCCGCTTGACGAACAAGGGATTCTTCTGTATGGCCCAGGGCGAGAGGGCGGTGCCGCTAATAAGCACAGCGCGCTGTATGAGATCTGCAGGAATAACAAATCACATTTAGCTTAATTTAAAGGGTTGAGGGTAGTAATTGACCCACCACTAGCCACTGGGGAAACGGCTAATATGTTGGCCAGCACGGCACCCGTGCCGTAGCCGAGCAGCGTGATGCTTTGGGGATCGCCGCCGAAGGCGGGCAGATTCTCTTTGAGCCAGTGCAGACCGGCGACCAGATCCATCAGGCCAAAGTTGCCCTGGGCGCTCTCCTTGCCGCCGGTCTTTAGGAAACCGAAGATGCCCAGCCGAAAATTGATTGTCACAACGATGACGTCACCGTGCGCGGCCAGCTCGGAGCCATCGTAGGGATTGCCGGAGCTCCAGTCGTAGGACTCGCCGTGTATAAATACCACTGTGGACAGCATGGCATCGGAACCAGCCCTGGAGCTGGAACTGGAACTGGAACTGGAACTGGCACTTTCATTGGCATTCGCATTGTCCGCTATATATAGACGAAAAAAAGGCTAAATTTAGCTTGCGGATTTTGTAAATGGATTCCTTAAAGCATTTATGACTTGGCTTTGAGTCCTATAAAAATTGTCGAAGTTTTGATTGATTATTTAAACCTATCTGGAATCCCAAGGTTTGGTTTGTGAACTTTGTTAAACATGTATTTTAAAAAAAGATTTTAATTCGAATCTGAGCTTGACTTATTATAATTAAAAAAAAAGTTTTAAAGCAAAATAATTTTCTTTGTCGTTTTTAATATTCTTTTTTTTAACAAATAATACCAAAATATAATTGTGATATAAGTAGCGGTAATTATAAAAAAAAATAATATTTATATTTTAAAATTCATGCCATTTAAAATTTATTGATTTATCGCTGATTTAATCTACCATATGTTGCTTTTGGCCAACGGAGCTGCCAATTCTGCAGCGCTTGCAGCAATTGCTTAAACCAACTGCAATGCACTACGGAATTGAAAGTTACGATGCCATGGCTACCCAACTGCATCCCCCCCCCCCCCCCCCCCCCCCCCCCCCCCCCCCCCCCCTCCTCCCCCCCCTCCCCCCGTCTTTTTTTTTTTATATTTATATACATATATATTCTTCTCGGCCTAGAGCCGGCATCCGTTTATTACCAATTAAACAGTCAATTGAATCACTTTCTGTTTCTTTTTGCCTTTCTTTTCTTTTTCCACTATACAGCACTAAAATCAATAAAAATACATTTAATTTTTTGAGAGTTCGTAAATTTTTTGTAGACTAATTTTTAGCATTTAAAAGTTTTAATTTACTTAATTGGAATTTTGTTGCTAAAGTTTGGTGCAATAATAAAGAAATGTTTACTCAGAAAGTTAAAATTGATTCTGGCTTAAAGTTTTATAAAGTTTACAATTTTTTTTTTATACTAAAAACTAAAAATGATATGTATTTTTGAAAGTTTTCTATTGATAATTCCAAAGATAAACAGTTAGTGTTGAAGAATTGATTTTAGGTTTGATAAATATTTAAATAAATTGAAAATTCGTGCTTGCGGCCAACTTTTAATAATTTTACCAAAATTGCTTAAGGTATAAAAATAAATGTTTAATACCCGCACATTTAAGTAAAACATTAATTTTTTAACATATTAAAAAAATGTATCATTGATATGTTACCCTTTGTAATTTAATAATTATATAAATTGGCTGATTTATTCTGTTTATAGTTTCATTTTAATTATGCAATCGCAAAAATTTAACTTGTACAAATATTTAAATAAATTGACATTATGTTGAAGCCTTTCCCCTAATCCCTTTTAAGCTGATTAAAATGCAATATCGTAAATAAATAAAACAATTTATGTAAGCATAAAAAAGTATTATATAACTATGATAAGCACTCACAGTTAGGCTTATGAAATAATTGAAAATGTGTGTGTTTTTTTTTTTTTAACTTACGTCTGGTTCGCTGCGTTTCGTAGGGCACATAGATATTTAGATAGAGGCAGTCTTCCGATTGGTTCTTCAGCAGCGGCAGCAGCCGGCGCAGCTGGGCGAGGCGGGCGCGGGGCAGCTCGAGGAGGGCTTCGGGCCCATTGGGCGGGATGGGCACGCTCTGCGGACAGACGGGCGAGAATCGATCCGCGTTCCGAGCCGTTTTCCACGTCGATGGCGTTATGGGTGGCATAAATCTGCAAGTGAGTGTGTGTGCGTATAGTAAAAATATGGTAATGGTAATGGTAATGGCGGCAAACTATCGCGATTACTACCTCCCCCCCCCCCCTCCTCTCCCCTTCCTGGGGGAGACGCAAAAGGATGGCTATCGTAAATGGTAAATCGTATCGTATCATGGCCAACTAAGTACTAAGCCCATCAATCAAAATTGGCAACTGCTTTTGATTAATTGTGCATTTTATTGTTTTGCGTTGAATGCCATCGATCAAAGGCAGAGTTTGAAGCTTTGGCTTCAATGTTGATTTTATGACACAACAATTGACGCGCAACGTTTTTATTGTTTTCGATTTGGGTCCAACTCAAACTCAACTCAAACTGAACTCATCCCGACTGGCAACAAACAATGGCAAACACGACGCAGGAGCAGCAAAATATCCTGATGAGACAATAACGCGCATAACTTTGGCAGCCACAATTCCCATTTTCTATTTTCCATTTTCCACTCGGCTTTCCTTTTGATTTCCCCACAGTTGCCACAATTTGCGGTTTCTCATTTCTATGGCCGAAAAGTGAAATGCTTTCAAATTAAACGGCACAATTTGTTGTGCTGGCTTTTGCCATAACGACTTTATTCTTATTAACAAGCGGTAAATTAACAAATATCTTAATAATACCCTACACAACAATTTCAAAAAGGGTTGCTTCACGTTTGGTTTAAAATTGGGAATGTTCTGTAGTTTGAAAGTGGTTATTCTTTCTTCTTTTAGGAATTGCCATAATAATTTTTAACAATTCTCTAGAATGTTATAAGTACAAAAGCTACCCTGTGCTCCAAGTGTTTTATAGTAATTTTTATATAAAAAATATGATAATGGTCTTTTTTCAGAAAAAAGTCGATGAAAATATAAACAAAAAAATCAGAAAACTTTTGATGTAGAATCAAGAATAAGGACAAATCATGATCAAAATGGTATCAAACATGAAAATCGGTTTAGTTTTGGCAAAGTTATTGGGGTTCAAAGTCAGGGAGATACTTTTTATGTGGGTTAAGGAACTTTACATGTCAAATTTTTTCTCAATTTTGGCATGATTTTTGACAGAAAAATTGACCCTCTCAGAAATACTTTTAAAGTTGATTTTTATACTAAATATGATACCAGCAAACGATTAAAAATAATTTCTTAAGATTTTAAATTTTGAAAAAAATTTTTTTTCAAAAATTCACAAGGGTGGAGTCCATTGTTTTTTTCAGAAAAAAGTCGAAAAAAATAAATACCAAAAAATCAGAAAACTTTAGATGTAGAATCAAGAATAAGGACAAATCATGATCAAAATGGTGGTAAACATGAAAATCGGTTTAGTTTTGGCAAAGTTATTGGGGTTCAAAGTCAGGGAGATACACTTTAAATGGACTGAACTTTACGTGAAAATTGGACCCGTTCAGAAATATGATAATGTATTTAAGCGAATGTCTAATAATAATTAAGCTACTTGTCAATGCTTGTTTATAAGTATTTATTTTGGGCAGGAAAGTTGGAAATTTTTATTATCGTTTGTTGGGAGTATCTATAAGATAGAATATCTTTATCTATGTATCTTTTTACATCTGCCATGTAAATGGGCATGTAATCGAATACACTTAAGTAGCTAAAGCACACCATATAATATACAAACATATCTTATCATATATATTCTCTGGGCAATTGCAGATTTGTTCCTAAAACGCGTTTGCTCCGATTTGTATATTTTTGATTAGTAACTTTGGCGACAGACACAGATTTGTTTAGACGCAATGATTAATTAGCTTTCGCCTGCGAGCCGGCTAACTGACAATTTGTCAAATATCACGTTCATGCCCCAATCCCAATCCCATTCCCCCGAGTTGCCCCCGACCCTGAAAGGCAATTGTCATTCGAGCATGAATAATTCGCACATAGACTTCGAGTTTGAGTTTGAGTTTGAGTTGGGGGCTAGTGTTGGGAAAAACAGGCCAAAATTCAGTGGCATTTGATTAAGTCCCGTTGTTGGTCGTTTGTGGCATCTGTTGATGCTGCATAACAATGAGGCAACAACATTCATAAGCTGACTCCATTGACTTTGCGGCTTTGTGCGGCAAGTAATTAAAGAACAATTTGCCAGAGTGGGCAAAACTCTCTGGGAATTGTACTTTATGTGGAGTGCATTTTTAAATCAGCACACACCTGTTGTTTACTATGTCAACTATTGGACAGGACACAGGACACGTTCTTGTGGCTAACAAAATGTTGCGAAACTTTTGCAATATGCCGCAAACTTGCTTTTGATTTGTTTCTCGCCAACTTTCAACAGGCAGCAACCAAAATTTGTTCACTTCTTTCATTGAACTATCTCAAGTGCAAATCGACGCCATTCTAACCAGGAACAGAGTTTCAAAACTAAGTTAAAAACATGGTTGAAAGTCATGATTGCAACCTCAACAAACTCTCGTTAATGCAAAAGTTATCTTTCAAACTTGGGCAAACAGATATATACATATATATGTGTATATATATATTTATATAAATGTACAAAACAAATTCCAAATATTTTTAAATTTTGTTATTAGAACAAAAATGAAGAGCTTTGTTCATTAGCACTTAAATCAAGTTAGCTGCAATATCTTTTAACTTAAATTTGTTTATATTTAATTTTTTTATGCTATCCAGTCATAAAGGGTATCATATAAGCGTATATTTTATGACAATAATTAAGTGTTAATATTTTTAATTATTCAATGAATCTCTTGAGTTCAATTTGGCACAACAATTTATTGCTCAATTAAAATAAAAAAAGAAAATTTAGATGTAGCTAACTAAAAGCTTATCTTTGAGCTTTGATTTTTTAAATAAATTTTTTAAATGCTGTTATTAAATATATACTATAATTAGCTATAATACAAATAACCTGAATTTGACATAGTTTAAAGTCATAAACAATTCATCTATAATATAAAAACTAATGCTTATTAAGTTTGAATATGTTTGCATTTAACTCAAAACTACTTTTTGGTTTATTATTATTAATTGCACTATGTTTAAATATTCAGAATTCTCAAAATTTAACTTTAATTAAAACACGAACATTTTCACTCGTAACAAAATCCAGATTAAAATTAGTTTGAAAATTGCTCGAAATTATTTTCATTATTTTCGTAGAAAGAAACTTTTAATGCGAAATACGCAACTTTTATTTATTTTTTTTTTTAATTTTTTGTTTGTTAAAAGTTTTTAGATGAACATAAGTTTAAGCCAGGAAAAAAATACAAGTTAATAACTTTGCAGCGTAAAATGGTTGTTTTATGCATCTGTGGAAATTTGAGCAATTTTCATTGTCTTGTAGTTGAGTGTAATTATCAGCTGAATATTCAAGTTATTTAATATGCCCGCAACATGCTCAGCTAAGCCAGTTTACTTGCGAGCTAAGCTCAACACCTTTGCATATTGATATAAATGAGCTCGTTCACCGTAAGGATAAAGGAACTTTATATGCTCCTTCCTGCTTGCTCCTGTCTGCTTTTGTCTTAGAAATGAATGGGAAAAACGCTGCCAGCTGCTAATTGTAAAATAAACACGGGCTGCAGTTGGCTTCATTAAGAGCCCTTTGGCGCTGGCTTTGGCCAAAAGTCTTGCAACTTTAAGCGGGCAAACAATGTGCGGGCCGGAACTGGAACTGAAGCTGAAACTGAAACTGAAACTGGCCAAAGCAGCCGTGGAAGGTGCAAAGCGGCAAGTGGAAAGTGGAAAGTGGAAAGTGTGCATTACACGAATGTGCCAAGTTCCGGGCGTGCTTTGAGCCCGCCCGCGTTCACGTTTATTTTATCGAAATAATTATTAAAATTGCTTTTGCTGCAGACGACGGCGCTGCTGCCTGATAAAGTTGCGCTAAAGTTGCCAGCAACAAAAAAAAAAAAAGAAGGAGAAAACAATTTAATAAAACAAAGAGGGATTTTAGAGAGTTAGCTGGACTAGAAGTTACCCCTTGGGCAGCTAAGAAATGTGCGTATTTAAACTTTATTTTTACTTTGAGTAAGTTGGCAGTTTATTTAGTTTGTGTTTTGATTTATCATATATACAAAAACTGTTCTTACTTTTCAGACATATAGCTTTAGGCCTTGATTGTTTATTTATTTTGTGGAATTTATTTAAATCAAAACTCTTTTTATTTTTCAGATTGAAAGCATTAGGTGTGGGTAGCTTCTGAATGATTTATTATATATACCAGAAACTATTTAATTTTGTAAAGTTAGTTGGCAGTTTATTTAGTTTGTGGAAATCTGTTCCTGATATTATTTATTATATATACCAGAAACTATTTATTTTTCAGATTTAAGGCTTCAACTTGCTCACTTTAAATATTTTTTATTTTGTGAAAATCTGCTGAATGATTTATTAGTAACTTGACAGTTTATTTAGTTTGTAGAAATTATTTAAACCAAAACACATTCTACTTTTCAGACTGAAAGCTTTAGTTGCAATTTAATATACCCCCTCTTGTAAGCCATCATCACTGGGTATAGCACACGGAAAAGAATTGCAGAACGGGGCAAGCTGGAGCTGGGTGGGAGATTGTGGGTTGGGTCTGTCGGTTAACCCGCATAATCTGGTCTGGCACTCACCTGAGACTGCCGACGGGCGGCGAGGCATACGGAATGCCGAGGAATGCCTCCACCAGCGGCGAGGAGCGGACCACGAGGCCCCGCAGCAGGCCATATTTGGTCTTAACGGTGCTGGCGCTCAGCTTGGCCCCATGCAGGCACTCGCAGTCCGGCCAGAGTGAGCTGAGCAGTAGGAGTAACAGCAGCCATGTGCTGCAGCTGGTTGTGTGATGCCGCCAACAGGATCCAGCTGGCGTCGGGTCCTGTGTGTGCCATAAATGGCGTTTCCTAAGCGCTGATTGTTGCTGCAACTGCTGCTGCGACTGTTGCTGCTGCTGCGACTGTTGCTGCTGCTGCTGCTGATTGTGTGTTGGCATTGCCAAAATCTGTAGAAATCTCTTTAATGTTATCAGTCTTATAATGCAAATGCCTGTGCTGTCGCCTCTGCTGCGGATTTCCATTTCCATTTCCGCTGGCTTCGTTTCCCTATTGAATCGCACGGCGATTGCCGCACAGGCAGCTCGAATGCAGCTCATCAAGGAACCGACAAAAACGTAACAGTAAATACGTGGAAAACGCGATTGGATTAGCTTAGTGTGTTTGCTCCTTGAATTTGTCCTCAATTGGCTGCGCTCGCGACAGCATCCTGTTTGTCTCTGGGCCTGATTGGCGGCGGCATCTTCATTTTGACGGCCGTCGTGCGCATGTTGAGCTTCCGTTTGCGACACGGCGACGCCGACATGCTGATACCCTTTCGCTTTGATTTCAAATATTATACGCTCAACTCGCTGTCCGCCGCACCTCGACCAGCTTTTCTAACGTATCCTGTTCACCGTTCGTCGCTGCGAAATGGAAAAGAAACAAAACCCAAGTGTTAAGTATCCATTAACTTTGCTGTCGATGTGTGTGTGTGTGCGTGTGTGCGAGTGTGCGAGTGTGTGCGTGTTGACTGTGTTTTATGTGCGCACCTATTCGCTGGCAAGTTCGAGTCGTAACTGTGCAACGCATCAGAGCTTCGCATCCTTAAATAGCTTTGGCCACGTAAATGCGACCTGCCTGCGCATAGAACAACCCCTCCCCTTTCCCTTCTCTATTGCTTCTTTTGACCTGGCTTTTATGCGCCATTCGAAATGCGCAAGCTGCCAAACAGCCAAGCTGCAAGCCTGACCCAAACGGCTTATCAAGCGTTCCACACGTGGCGCATCAACCTCATCAAGTAACCAATATACACAACGCTCATCTACCTTGTTTTACAGCTGCAAATATAAGTGCATTAACTGACTTCAAAAAAGGCGCTGGAATCCTTTCATCTAAGCACGAATCCATTCAACTCAATAAAATTGAATTGATTTTATTTATTGCTTGCAGGTCATTTTTTAATTAAAATTAATTATTAAAAAAGAAATGAAATATTTGCAGAAAGTTGGCATGAGAATATATATTGCTAACATCATATCATATGATTCATAATTTAATAATTACTTAGAGTCGATTTTGTAAACAAAAATATTTTGTTAAATTTTTATTCCTTTTTTATTACTTATTTTTTTGATTTTTTTTAAAACAAAAATATTTTTTTAAATTTTTATTACTGTTTTACTATTTATTTTTTATATATTTTTCAGTGTTTAAAATCAAAAATAATTTTAATAATTTTAATTTCTTTTTATTATTTTTTTGGATTTATATTATTTTTAAGATTTAAAATCAAAAATAATTTGTATAACTTTATTTATTTTCTTATTATTTATTTTTTGCTTTTATATAATTTTTTAATATATAAAATCAAAAATAATTTTTATAATAATATAATATTTATTATATTGGTTTTATATTATTTTTTAGTATTTAAAACAGACATTTTAATTTTTTTTTATGGATAATACATTGCTTTTTCCTAAAAATAAATATGAATATATTTTTGACTTCTCTGTTTAGCCATATTTAAGTTACTCTTAGAGCTAGAGTTAACAAATTGAGTACATAAGTTCACAAAACTTAAAGCAGTCTTATTTGTTAACTCTGTTTAAAATTGCACTTGTGTTGCATGCAACGGCAACGCACAAGTTGCGCTTTAATCAAATGGCAACAACGGGGGCAACAACACAAATGTGAAATGCCCACAAATCATGTGAAATCAAATTAAAATCGTTATTATAGAAACACAGCATGGCAACAAAACACACACACACACACAACACACACACACAGGTGCACAAATATGTTGTGTGTAATGCAATTCAAGCGAGGGAAATCAAATTTCACGTTCATAAACAAATAACTGCAAATGCGAAATTTATGCGAAATTAATAATTCATTTTGGTAAATTGCAAAAATTTTACAGCAACTAAAGTTAGTGAAAATTGCACAAATCTAAAATGAAAATTTGTTAGTTTTTTTGTGGGCAATGCAACAAATCCTTCAGCTAAGAGAGATCGAAAATTATTTAAATAAACACATTAAAAAAAATATTTATTAAAGTCAAGTATTAAACGCATTTATTCCTGTTTTAAGCAGTTCAAAAGTTAAAAATTCCATTTGAATTCCTGCCTTATTAAATAATTAATAATTTTTCAAACATTTCGTTTGTCTGTCTTTGGCTAAAATTTGAATTCCCCGAAGATATATGCTAGAAACCGCAAAAGGCAGCTCACAGTTAATGCAATCTACATAAAGTACCTGCAAATTTTCTTTGTTGTGGTTTAACATGTAAATCTGTTGAACACATTTATATATATGAATTCCATGAAGAGCTAAGTCCTTAACAAAACGTTAAAAAGGAAGACCCAAAACATGGTAAATGATGTGAGCGTTTAAGCTCCTTGGGTCTCATTAACAATGCTCACACACACATACACACACTGTGTTGTACTTAGTTGTTATTCCCAGACACATGACGAGTAGTGTAATTTATCTTTTGGTCTAAACAGACTCGTTTAAATCGTATATATTTCTGGGGCTAAACAATTGACTGAAATGTAACGATTGCGACACACACACACACACACACATACACATACGACAATTTCTGTAAATTGCAGCTATAAAACTAAAGTTTAACTATGAGCCCCGAAACCCAAATTCCATTTTCTATGTACTAAGTATTCCCATGACCAGCTTCATCTCTTTCATT
This sequence comes from Drosophila lacertosa, assembly GCA_004143845.1. Taxonomy (NCBI): domain Eukaryota; kingdom Metazoa; phylum Arthropoda; class Insecta; order Diptera; family Drosophilidae; genus Drosophila; species Drosophila lacertosa. The sequence continues at coordinate 113,759 of SCDZ01000112.1, forward strand.
TCAAATGTCTCTCACAGTGTGTGTGTGTGAGTATAAGTGTGTGTGTGTTGACAGCCAAAATGTCGGCACGTTTTTAACGAAATATTTGAATACCCTGTGTGAGCAGGGACAACATACCAAGGCTATATACGTGACTATAAATATAAATTTATAGTTTGGTAAAAGTTTTTAATATTTTATAGTTGCTTTTTTTTTTTAAATAAATAAATTTTTAAATAAATATTTACTCCTATAAACAATATTTTAATGGATTTTTAATCAAATTTAAATAATTGGAAGCTTATCATATTTATTTAAGCTTTCTATTTATAAATTATTTTTGAACTTTTTGCTAAACTAAATACTTCAACTTTTTACCTAAGCTTTACATTGCAACCTTATATTTAATTTCTGCTTAAGTAAAACATGTTTAAAATCTTCTATGATTGTAGTTTTTAGTTACTATGCAGGGTATTTATCTAGTCGCATACTCTCAGCCTAAGCACATTTGATTTTTTATATATATATTCTTCACATTGTGTCTTTACTTCACTTGCTCGTAATTCTCTTTCTGGTGAAAGTCAAGAGGGGAAAGTTAGCGGGGGAAGGGAAAGGGAAAGGGAAGAGCGCCCATTCGTCGGCAGTAAGAAAATGTTGGGATTTGCAAATAAATTTTAACTTTTAAATTAACTAAAAGCTTAAAATAACATTTGGCTGCGCCTTCCCCAGGGGCCAAAACAGAGAGAGAAAAAAAAGAAAGCAGACGCGTCGAGCCGAGCTGGCCAAAAGCAGCGTAGCCACATTCCTTGCAGGAGCTGGGAGGGATTTGGGAGTTGGAGTTGGGAGTTGGCTGAAGCTGGTTTTAGCATTTACAAATTGAAGTTGACGTTGGCAGAGGCAACGCATGTTTCCGGTATGATAAATATTTACATTTTAGCTTGGCTCAGAACGTCTTTCATGCCCGAGACAGTTTTTGTAACTCGGCTACATTATTATTTCTTTTTTTTGCTTTCTTCTCTCTCTGCATTTTCCGCTTTTTTTTCGTTGCCATTCTTTGGTCGAGTTGTTGTTGTACGTTTGGCAAATCTGTAAAGACCGATAAAATTGCATATTTTTGCATGAATGGGGCAGAGAACTCCGCCAGACATTTCTCCAGGCGAACTCACACGTCCTTTCAGTTGACAGGCAAGTGTGGGATTGGCGGTGCTGAGTGGGGCAATGACTGCGAATCATGGAAATGTGCAAACAGGAAATGTTGCAGTTGCAGACGCACAAGAAAAGCTGCCAAGGAAAATTGCCAGCCACACACAGTTGCAACTTTATGCATTAAGAGTCGAAATAAAAGCTGAAAGCGCATTAAAAATTGTTGCATTTCACAATTGCATTCGACGTTGGAATACCGAAAATGTCCTTTCTGATTGTCAGCACTTTTATTTTTTGCTTTATTTTGCTTCTTTTTTTTTTGCATTCAATAAGCTTGCCATGAATTCCACAGACAAGTGTCGTATGTCGCACGCTTCATGGAGCATGCCGCATGTTGCCTGCTGCATGTTGCATGAATGCGCCGGCATCGTTCAAAGGTATTAAAAGTGATGCGCATCAAATTCCCAAAGACGGCGCATCAATTGCCTGTTATTGCCCCATTTTAAAAGTGTGTGTGTCGAGTGTAAGCGACGAGCAGATACCCTTTAATGAGGTTGATGGTATTTAAAATACTAAGTATACTTCGCTTTATAAAATATCATTGTAATAATATGTTTTATATACATTATTATTTTTATTTAAATGGATAAAAATTGTAGTTAAACAAAATTTTATTTTTATTATTAGAAAAAATATTATTGTTCAATGTTTGTTTGGGATATAATTTAAAGAAAAAGTTAAAGAAATGTTTGGCAATAATTTTGCATATTCATTTCCAGTTTTGTATATACTTATAATGTAATATAAATTATTTAACTAATAATCAGCAGATATAAAAGTATGTATATTTGTACAAATTTATTAAATTAAATAAAAGTATGTTTAATCACTTTTTTAATATCTTAAGGAATACATTTCACTAATTATTTAACTGTAGTAATTTTTTTAAAATATAATTCCGAATTACTGTCAGATAAATTACTCAAACTATATTTGTATATAATTGAGAGAAAATAGCTGACAGCTAATTTAAATAATAGTAGAGCAAAGCAATTATTTTAATCCTCAGAAATGCTCTCTGCTAAAACTAAATGTGCTAATTAGCTAAATAGCATAAATAATTCATTAAATTTGCCAAATGTTAACGCTTATTTAATGCAAAAATGTATTTATTTATATTTATGTTTAGGGTATATACCTTTTTTATAATTGGTATTTATATGTATTTATGCTCATATTTCCCCATAACACTTAATAAATGCCACTTTATCCATGTTTATGCCTCTCTCCAATATAAAATAACATGTTTTGTCGATTGTGTAAAATCAAATTCATGTAATTTTAATAAAATATGCGCTTGAATTTAAATAGTAGTATCAGTAAAAATAAAAAAAATTATTCACATTGAAATTCAATCAGAAAAACCTTTTGCAAAGCGTTATTTTATATGCGGAATTTTAAAAGCCACTTTGGCGAACAATCAATAAGTACAGAAATGTGCATTTAAGCTGAATGACATTTAAAAAAAACAGTATTCATAAATAGTAAAAAATTGCAAATGTATAAAAATATATTTAAAATGCGCTCTGTTGCGCAATCAATGGCGAAAGTTATGTCGGAAAAGCGGAGCTGGAAAAGTGCAAGCTTTGCACAACTTCTTGAAAAAGTCCTTGCGAATAGCGAAAAAGCAGCTGAGAGGAAAAAGCGCTTGAAAACTTTGGCACAAAGTACTAAGTACATATGTGCCACATATATATACATACATATATATATATATATATATATCTCGTAAACATACATATAGAAAGTTTTTCCTTTGGCGCAAAAAATAAGTTAGTCAAAGAACATTTTTTAACTAGATATAACTGTGACATAAATGTTTTTACTTTTGGCCTTTAAACAACAATTCGTTCTTAAAGACGATAAATTTGCAGGCCAAGTTTCACCCAGTTCAGTTTTATTGGCAAGTTATGGCAGTGTAAAGAAAAAGTATTTGCAACTTAAAGTCCTTGGCCATCAAAGAGTAAATGGAAAATTGTGTATCGTTAGTTTGTGAGGAAATATCAAGAAATGGATGCTGAGAACAGTTTGATTTGATTTCCATGGAAATGCGTTTGACGTGCCTCTAAAAGGAAAGTTATGAATTTTGTGAGAGACTTGAACGATGGCCATTAAATAAAAAAGCTGCTTGGGCTTTAAATAAAATACTTGCTACATTTTTATATTATAAAATAAAACCATTTATTTATATACATTTTTATTTTTAGTTTTTAAGGAAGTGTGAATTTTCAATACTTATTTACCCATTTTACCAATAGAATATTTCGTCATTTTCTTCTTCTTTACTTTTTATCTATCTTTACTTTTTCATCGCCTTCTTTTGTAGCTCGTTATCGCGTCTTTTCCAACTAACCTTTGTCATTAAAATAATTAGCTTAACTTATGCCGAAGAGTTTGCCCGACCCGTTCTAATTAAAAACTCTTTCGCGCTTGGCTTAATTTTCCTATCTTATTTTTTTTTTTTATTTTTTTTGCTTATCCCAATGTTGTCTTTGCTTTGACTCATCTTCACTTCCGGCACACACTTTGTGTGCTTGATTGACATTTTAAATTTAACTGGTTGACAAAAAAGCAAAAAAAGGTTAAAACCATCTTCTTCATCCTTTTTTTACACTCTCCTCTGAAGTGTTTCTTTTTCATATGCTATTTTTTTACTCTGTTTGTGTGTGTAAAAATGGGTTAAAAAATAAGGATTTATAGTTTACTTTTTTTTGGCACGTGTTTTTTCCGTTCTTGTACAAACAAAACTGCTTGTCCATATTTTTAGTTCAACTTGTTTCAACAGCATAAAAAAACAGAAAATAATTTCTGGGAAAGTCTTTGAGTTGAAATAAAGGCTAGAAAAGAATTTTGTTTACATATTTTCAAAGGGTTTATATAAACTATTAAGAGCTAGCAAAAATTCTTAACAATTTCTGAATAAATATGAAGACCTGAAGAAAAGATACAATTGATTTATGTTGAAAAACAATTCGCTCAGCATGAGCATTATTTGCTTAAGAGCCCAACAGGGATTTGATAAGTTGCTTGAGCAATTCACAATAAGCGTATTAAAAAGCAATTTCCCAGACATATTCCTGTTTCAATATGTTGGCCAAACTTTTTTGTTTTCGATTTCCGCTAGTGGAAACCGTAGGCGTGCGTGCAGGACACACGCACACAGTTCGCAGGACACGAGCAGGAAAAGAATTTCATGTTAGGGTTGCCAAACCGCAAAAAGGGAAAACGAATGGAGGAGGTGGAAGAGGAAGAACTGGAAGAAGTTGTCTGACATTGGTCCATAAATTCAATTGTCAACTGTGCGGCAACTTTCTCATATTGTGCGCGTACAAATATCATTTTATTTTCCTAATTACGAACGGAACGACCTTAATAATATCCTGCTAGACCTTTCCGCCAGGACTTTTGTGTGCTGTTTTTTTTTCTTATTTTCTGCTTTGGTCCCAAGTTGATTTAAAATGCTTTATTGACAAAAAAAAAAACAAAATTGCATTTCCGAATGTAATTCGCCAACTTGGCGATTCCTGAAAAAACGCAACTACGAAAATAAAATATATATATAGAGGAAAATTGTAAAGTTGAAAAATGGGAGCACAGTTTTCAGGCGCTTGGCAGGCGGTGTCTCGTTTGGTTTGTGGATTCAAGCAGGCATGTAACCTCGTTTATTTTTTACTGCAAAGCATAATGAAAGGGGAAAGTTCTGCAATTTCACCGCCCATGGTTCCGGCAAATGCGATCCAAAACACACACACACACACACACACACTAAGTGTGTGTGAGAGTGTGTTTTAGGTGCACTAAATGGCATTTGAAAATGTTTTGTAGTTCAACTTTGGCTGACTTGTGACTGTTGACTGGGCCCGGGTGACGCTAGTTTCGCCTTTGCCATTTGGAACGGGCCAAACTGGCTCTGACAGCGGCCAAAACAGAAGTGCCAGCAAAGGGTGTCATTCTAGCCATAAAGTCCAAGTAAGACAGAGAAGACGAGAGAGAGAGAGAGAGAGAGGGAGAAAGACTCTCTCACACACACTCTTGCACGCAGCCATAACAAATCATTTTAGCGCAAATTCACGGAAAAAGGTCAAATGTGAATTATAATTAAAAAAAAAAAACAAATGAAAAGCGTAATTCTTTTCTAGGAATATGAAAATTGCTGCCCTTTGTTCGTCGCCAGCTTGGAAGCCTTAGTTTTACGGCTATGGCTTTTCATTTAATTATCTAAAAATTGTGCACAACTTCTGCATAGCTTATAATTAAAAGTTGTTTATAAATTGTGTATATAGAAAACATAAAATCAAATAATGATGAAGTTTTAGTAGTTTTAGTATTATTTCTTTTATTTTGTTAAAGTCAAATGTTGTTTAATGTTACCAAATTAAGTTTTAGAATTGTTTGTCAATCTAATATAATAATTTAAATTTTCTGTTTCATTTGTTATTTTAAACAATGAACTGAACAAAGGGAAATTGTTACTGTGTAATTTAGTACAAGTTTCTAAATTTCAATTTATGCACAAAAGAAATTATTAATTTAGTCTGAAATATTCACAGCATAATAATTCATGTTTTTCCATTGAAATCAACAGATTTTGATTAAATTTGCATTTGTTTGGAGGTTCAACAGAATTTTGGTTTGTTTACAATTCAAAAGAAAATAAACAACAAATAAAATAAAGTGTATTAAAATATGAAAATTTTAAAATAACATTTCTTAAATAAATATTCACAATTAAACTGTTTGAAAAACTATTTCAGACAATTTAATTTAATAAATCAAAACTTAAACACCGAAATAGCATTTAAATAATATGGTAAGCATATTTCAAATAGTTTAGTCTAATCTTAAGCCCATTAGGTATTTAATTAAGTGTTTCAAAGCCTGTTTAAGTTTGTGTTGTGCATATTAAATTTATAAACTGCATTAATAAATGTTCATTAAGGTGTAATTTGGTTGGACAACGACAACGACAACAACTTGCCCAAGTCTCCATAGTGAAATTAAATTTTCCTTTATCCTCAAACACACAGAAATGTTTAAATATATATATATATAAATATTTTGTATATATATACATATATATGAATTAATTGCATGTGTGGGTTGCTCACGGGTCTAATTAGGGCCAGGGGACTTTGAGCACGGCCCGGGTTAGATGCAAATGAGCGGCAATTGAAACATGGGCCAGCAGCTGATTCTCGCCGTGGAATGGACATTCCAAGTTTGTGGGTGGGATTAACATGGAAATGAAGATGAAGACATCAGATGCTCGTTTGTATTTTGGTCGGGCCGAAACGGGGCGGGGCTGAGGGCGGTTGACCAATTCACGCAGGCATAAATTATTTATGACTGCGGCACGGCAAACACGCGTGCAAACATTCTGAGTGTGTGTGTGTGTGTGTGTGTGTGTGTGTGTGTGCGGATATCCGCAGGCAAATACTCAAGTTGGTGCGTATGAGTAAGTGCTGTAGTTGGGACATGTTGTAGCCAACTTTGTAGTGGGTAATAAGCCATGGCAATAGTGGTTCGAACCAACTCCTGCTACACAAATGTAAACATGATGCGACAACAACAACAACAACAATAACAACGACAACTACTCGACTCGGTTGTCGTATTTACTATGTACTTAGTATAATTAAATGGGCCTAATGCAAATGCCAACACACACACACACACACACAACTTTATATTCATCATCGAACACTGCCAACAGATGCGCGCCAGGATGCGAATAAGGATATGCGGATATATATGAACATGGAGTTCATGCGGCGGCAAATCTTGTTTTATTTTTTTTATGCATTTTGGTGACTGGTTTTTATGCGGAAATTTGCGATCGTTTGTAATTTAATGAATATGTAAATTAAAGGATGCACTTAATGCCAAGCACAAGCAGTCAGGTCCTTGTGTGTGCTCATTTGCTATACATGTATTGTGAATATATGTATATATCGAGTCGTAAATTTATTGCTGCCTTGAAGCGGAAAGTTTCAATCGGTGCCAATGGAATTAATCGCACGGACAAAACATACTTGCCATGAAGTACGCACACACACACACACACAGATACTCGTTTATTTATGCATTCATGTATCTGGGTTTTCTGTGTGTGTGTGTGTGTGTGTGTGTGTGTGTGTGTGTGTGTGTGCTTCAAGTGTACATCTTCCACATAGAGCGATAACACTAGAACAACAAGTACCGTAGCACAGTTTCCCTTTGTTTGTGGCAAAAAAAACAATAGAGCGTTGTGTTCGTTGTGTGTTCCAAAAAGCATCTTAAATACAATTTGATTGTGCAAGGGGGAAGGAAGGGGCGGAGAGCGGGGGGAAATAGCTTTTCCTTCTCTCGTTTTGGGCCAAAAAGCTTGTGCACGTTCGCTTGTTTTGACAGCAATCCATTTGAGATTCGGAAACTTAACGCATTGATGGAGAACTTTTGCGAGCATTGAATCGATTAACCCATTTTCTTATGTTACTCTCAAAAAGTTAACAGGCACTTGGCCATGTCAGACTAGATTTACAGCAAGTGCGTGTTTAAGGCCAAATGTGTTGGTCGTACAACTAAATCGGAGTGTAAGAGTTAGTTTCAAACATTATCTTAAATTGAAGTTTCTTCTGACAAGCAGTTTGTCATTTTAATTTACTGTTAAATAAGTCTGCAAGATTTATATGTATTCCAGAATTAGGTGAAAAGTTGCGACAGTTTTTCTGTTCATCTGGATTTGAGACCCATTTTATACTACTTTTAAAGGCCAATTCACTTTCAGGCTTCATATTTAAGGCGTAATTTATAATTTGCATATTTATAAAGTCGCTGTTGAATATTTGTGAGTACCCGTGAGTCTCTGTGCTGACAATGCACTGCCGTGTGAATGGAGTAATTGGAAAAGCCAGCAACGACAAAGGACAATTAATTAAGGGACAACAACAAAAAAAAAAAAAACGAAGTTTAATTAACATGTAATCAGAGTTGTAACGACTTTGTGGCGATGGCTCGTAAATATATATTTTGAAATTGAATGCTGCAAGTGGCATAAATTTAATTGAGGTTCCGTTTGCACGGCAAAAATAATTGTGCAATAAAAAACAATAAAGTTGAGACTGTAAAATCAACTGCATAAATCAGCTCCAACATTTTTCCATCGCTCTCTTTCTCTCTTTTTCTGTTTACTGTTTTCTGCTTTCGGTTGCTGCGACGTCCGCTCGTGCGTGCGGCCAGGCGGGCTAAATGGCATATCAATGCGTGATTACGTATACGCCGCCTGGTCCCGACAACAAATTGGGGACACTGGCCACCGTCTGCAGGCAGGGAACGAGGGGAGCTGCCGAAGGGGTTTGCTCTCGCTTCATTATGCCGAATGCCTACGTGCACTACTTATTTATCAAGTGATGGCGCCTTTATTTATGCGCCGAGTGGGAAGCCCTGCCTGTTTCCGCGTCATCAGCGTCTGTCCAGGACAGCCGGAAGGACGCTTACTGTGTGTGTATATAAAAAAAAAAGCGTGGGTGTGTGTGGGAGTGTCTGTGTGTGTGTGTCTGTGTATGGGCATGTGTTAAGCGCGTGGCGCTGTTGATAATGAGAAAGGACGTTGCTGTGAGTGCTGCGTCTCAAATCCTCAACCATCTCTCCCCTTCCAGCCACTGTTCTGCTGATGATGTTTACGTTTGAATAATTTATGACACAATAAAAATGAAAAAAAATGAAAAAAAAAACAAAAACAAATGCGTGGCGGCCGCATTGCAATTGCCGCAAGGTGCAAAAGTCCATATAGCGAGGCCTATGGAAATGCCATTTAGAAGCATCCTGTTTAGCTACACTGGAGAATGGTTGCCAAGGAAGGGGACGGAGGGGCGAGGGGGCGTGGGGGCGTGTCTGGTGTCAAGAGCCGCTTTCATTCATTTCAGTAAAATATGTAGCGAACAAAAATTCGTAAGAGTTTTCTTAGTGGAGCCAAGAAGATACCCTGTAGAAATATTTCAACTTGTGCTTAATTAGCGAAAAATGAAGTAATAAATACTTTATGTTTAGTTTGCTTTATAAATAATAAATATAATATTTTGTATGAAAAATTAAAGGAATTTAACGAATCAAAACCCAAAAGCCTGGAAAACAAAGCTTACTAAGGAATCTATCTTCAAAAATGTTTAAATAGGTATTTATAGCAGTTAAAAATATATAATATTATGCTCTCTATTTAAGTCATGTATTCTAAACTTTGCGACTAACAACAAATTTTTTATAAATATGTATTTTCTACCTTCTTAAGTAATTAATTTACCTTGATAAAGTAATTAGTTTACCAAAGAAGCTAAAATTTTCAAATGCTATTTAAAGACCAAGTATAGAAGAGCTAACTAATATTCAACATTGGCTAAATCTACCTGAAAACCAGCACCCTTTTTATGGACAGACAAGAACCAAGCTGATTGCTCGATTAACCCAACTGTTAATAGTGTTAATAATGTTTTAGGAGCTGCCTTACAAACACCCATTAAACAGCAATCTTCCCTATGGTTTTTACCCAATTTCTTCTGGTATAGGGTATAAAAAGAAAATGATAATTGGCTACACGTCGACGTGGCGCGCACATTGGCTAAACCGACAGGCAAAAGGGATAGACAGCTTAGGCAGCAGTAGACGCCAGTTGTTAGGATGTTCAGTTGTTGCCAGGCGAAGTCCATGTCCAGGACGTGGCGTGTGTGAATGAGTGTGTGTGCGTATGTGTGTGTCTGTGTGTGAGGGCGTGCAGCAGCAGTTTTTGTGTCGGCCGGTCAGAAATCAGAAACAGTCGCGAACGGAAACTGGAGCTGAAAGTTGAATGGCATTGCGGCATAGTGCAAAAAGCAGCAAAAAAGGGAATATAAATTGCCTCTTAAATATGGAATAAGTGCGCAAAAGTCGACAACAAGCAGCAACAAAAACAACAACAATAAAAAACATGCACATAGATAAACTATATAGCCTGCTGGCCAAGATAAACACACACAGACACACACACACACAGGCACAGTTATTCACACACAGTTACACTGACAAATAACCAAGATGTATCCGTTTGAACAAAAAGCCCAAATGGGCTTCAACCGTTTTATAGAGCGGACACTGTGATAAACTCAAGTGGGCGTCGTCTGTCTGTGGGCGTGGCTGTAGCTTTGTGCTTTGGCCCACCTTTGATACGTTTTTGTGCCCATTTGTTTGGCACGTTTATTTTTTTGTTAATGAAAGAAAATGCCTCGGCAGGCAAAATTCGCCTGGCCACGTTTCATTTAGCATCCTAAACCACTTCGTTATTCGATTCAAATTTTTATTAAAGCCACATCAAGCAAATGAATTTGGTGGTGCGTGCACCACATCAAAAGCCTGTTTGGATTTATGTTCGCCAATCAGCAAAATGATTATTCAGCATTGCAAGTGCTGCAATAATATTACACTTTTTCCATTCATCAATCGGGGAGTTGAGGGAGGGTTAATAAAACGCCGCCCACTTAAAATAAAGTCTTAAAATATGGCATAAATTTAAATATGAATCAATTGGTTTTGTGAATAAATGGCCTACGAGTGTTTTACAAATATAAACGTTGTGTTGGAAATTGTAAGTTCACAATTTATTCACATATTTGCTCGTTGCAGGCATAACTTTTTATTTCACGCTGTGCAAATGATTTATTAAAGTGACTTTAAGAGTTTATAAAGTATTCATGTTTGTTAAAACAGCAGGTTCTGATATTTATCAGCTTAATGAACAACTTTTCACTTTAACATATGCATAGCATAGTGAATGTTTTAAACAGATGATTTGTAGCTCTAATGATATATTCATGTGGAGCAAAGTCTAATTAAGACAAGCTTTCAAAGAAGATGCTTACTATAATTTATATCATTATTATATATGGGAATATCAAATGGATTAGGGGGCTTATTGGCCCTGTAGACTCTATATATGGCGCTTACTCGAATGCTGCTCAAAAAAGTATGCAATGAAAATGAGAAAAAACATGCAAAAATTGCTGTGACAAGACAATCGATTAGGGCGGCGAGATACGATCAATCTTGCGTCAGCTTAAGGCGTTTCTCAAGCTGAACGATAAGTATGTGTATATTGCCAACTAGGCGTATGAGTAATAATGCATAGATTATTGAAGTACAGCTCGCAAATTAGAAAGCTTTGGCTGCACAGGCGATAATCATCTTCGATAAATTCTCATTTTTGGCAAACTTAAATGTAATATATAATATGTTGTTTAACGACTTTTTTAGCCCCATTTAATATGCTGCTTAAGAATTGTAAAAACAAAACAAAACCATATATAACATGGTTTTTTTAAGCTTTTAATGTTTTAAAAGTGTTATTTGTTTTAATTATTCAGAATCTGGTGGTCTTAACTAAAAGGAGCTTATCTTTTTTTGTGTACATTTTTGTATGTAAATCACCAGGTTTTATCACGTGTTTTTTCCCAGAAAACAGCGATGAAAAATTTAAAAAATTTGTTTTTTCCACACGCTGTAAGCGTGTTGTAATTGCTCCTCATCGAATATTCAGCTTTTGGCTATTTGGCTTAGCGTTGATTACCTTTGTGCCGTAACAGGATACAAAGAGATGCCTCGCAAAGGCAGCTGTCTGGGCAACAGCAACAACAACAACAACAACAACAGCTCAACGGCAATTTGCACACCAAGTTGAAAAATGTTGTTACAAATACAAAGATAACAGAAAGTCATTCAAGATTGTGTCCTGTGTGCTTGGGGCGGGCTGGGTGAACGGAGGCGGCAACCCACACGACTTTTGCCATGACTGGCAAACAAAAGTTGCCGCTGGCAAAGATACGCCAAGGCACACACACACACACACACACACATGTGCAACGTGTCGCTGGCATTTCGGCTTCATGGCCTTGCTTCCATTTTTAGGTGCCACGGCAAACACACACACATACACACGCACAAACATATACGCAGGCCTGTAAAAATCCCACTGCACATATTTCAAGCAAAAATTTCAATTAAGACTTTTGCTCTGAATTCATTTTTGTTGTTGTTGATTTTTTTCTTTCATTTTATTTTTTGTTCTTCTGTGCTGCCCGCCATTTTGTTTGTTTTCGCTGCTGTTGTTATTTTTGCTTTGTGGCGCCCTTTCCGAAATGTTCCCTCTGCGTGTTTTGCGTGGTAATTTCGTATGTTGGAAGCGAAGCCAAAACACTTTTGTTTGCGCCGACCGGATGCAATTTTAATCTGTCGGAATGTGGCAGAAACAACGGGACATGAAGCGAAAGCATAAAATATTGACTGCCAAGCCACAAATACAAATATAAATACAACTAATGTTGGGGTTACGGGAGAGGCAAGCAGTGGTGAATAGGCAGCACACATAATATTTTAGTTTTTGACCCAAAAATGTCAGTGGGACATGAGTTATCACCGTTTGCCGTCGACGCCGCCATTGCTGCCAGCATCAACGTAATTATTGTTGTTGTTGTTGCGGTTGTTGTTTTTGGCTTGCAGGTTGCTCTTTCGCTTTGCTTTTGCTTGTTTAACTGCGTGTGTTCGCAGGCACAATAACAACAACAGCAGCAGAAGCAGTGGCCGTGGCAGAAACAACAACAATGTGGGAGAGCCAAAGACGAGCATCTTCGTGCGTGGTTCGCAAACCATACACGACACCCACATTACAAATACGAATACGAATACGAAATACGAAGGAGCCCACGCCAGCCCCTGTCGCTGCTGCTGTCGCTGTCTCAGTCGCCGTCGCTGTCGCCAGTGCTGTCGCCTCTTGAGTCGTTTGGCGTGGCGACGACGACTGTCACTTTTCAAGAAATAAAGAAGAAAAAAAAAGAAGAAATCTGTTTCGGGGCGTTATTCTTGACGCTGCCTGCCCGCTGCTTGAGTTGTTGCCTTTTTGCATGACTTATTTTGCGCTCACCTTTCGTGCTGATGCCTCGTGCGTCTCAGCTTCCCTCGCCTGCCGCCACCAGCGAAGCTGCTTAATCGTCTTTGTCCTTTTTAACTTTTGCGCCGCCAATGTTGCTGTGCTTGCTGTTTCTCTGTGGTTTTTTCCACTCCACTTTAGTTGGAAACACTTTTCATTTTTTTTTGCCTTAACGTGCGTGTGTATATTGAAATTTTTCTATTTGCATAAGTATTAAGTAGTTACACGCATACACACATAGCGCGCATAAATATGACTTTGTGTGTGTGCGTGCGAGTTGCCTCTGTATTTGCTGTTCTTCACTTTTGCTTTCGATTGCTTGTGCGAAAGCAGCAGTATTCAACAAATTGTTCGCGCTCGTATCTCTTCACACCTCACACCTAGTTCGTGCTGATGCTGCAGCTGCTTTTTACAGTTAATTGAGCCGCTTACTGCCTTTTTTGTAGCTACTACGTTTATTTTATTTGCACCCAATTCACTCACTAACTCACTCGCAGTCGCACGTTTTGCTATGTTTTTTGCACAAATCTGAAAAAAGCAGTTTCAAGCTAAAAATGCTGCGAGCTGCGTATAACGGTACTTTTTTATATTATTTACTTTTATCCGTGCGCCGTGTCCGTCTGCGTGCGCGTTCGCTCTGGATCTGATGCGACGATGATGCTTCGACTCTAATTGCGTTAAAATATTTTGCTCCCACAACAACACAGCATCCGCTACGGCAACAACAACGGCAACAACAATGATAGCTCACTACTCTCTCCAATTTGTCTGTCTCTTGTGTGAGTGCCAGCTGCTACTGCTTTCAATTTGCACTGTTCAATTTCAAGTTGAAAACTTATTTCAAACATTGACACAAACACACACACACATTCGGAAGCTTTGACTTTGAATCTAGTGCTGCTCCTGGTCGCGTTTTACAGTTCAATGCGAACAGCGACCGACTGTGACTTCGTGTTGCTGCTTTCACTCAGTCACTCAATCTGTGTGTGTGTGTATGTGAGTGTACACGTATGTTCGTGCGTATGTATGTATATGGCTTTATTTCGCCATCTCGCCATTGTTGTCTCCCAGCTTCGTTGCGAGAGCAACTTCGTTTTTGTACGTTTCAAATTTCGGCGCAAGCTCAGTTTATTGTTGGCATTCACTGTTGTTCTCACTTCCCTTGTTTCTGCTGCTGTTGTTGTTATTGTTGTTGTAGTGGCTGCCGCTGCGCTGGCATCTCCATACTTAGTAGTTGGGTCCTTGTTGCGCTCAGCATCCACATGATGCTCCCTCTACCGCTCCCTCTCATGCTTTTATCGTTGTTGTTGTTGCAATTTCTCGCTGTTTTACTTCGTGTTTTGCGTACTCTCGTTTCCCAGGCCCGCGAGCACTTTAAGCGACTTAGCGGGCAATATTTGGCGCCTTGCGACATTACCAGAACATTAAGCACGATAATATTGAATTGAAAATAGCAATAAATTGTTTTCGATTTTTTTCCACAGTTTGTGGAAAGATATTATTTATGTCAAATTGATTTTGCCTCTTTAACTCTTTATAAATTTTACAAACTAATTAATAAAACTAATTTACAAATTAGGTTCTTAAGACGTGTTTTTATTTCTTAAATTTTTCAGTTTCTTAAATAAAATTTAAAATATTTTACATGCTTAAATGCTATTTTATATATATATATATAGCATTTTATTTATTTTATAAATCAAAAAACAGAGAGCATACGCTAATTGATTATTAATTAATCAATCTGTTAATTTGATGTTTATTACAAATTGTATTACGCTTAACCCCTTTTTTAATCTTTCAAATGAAGTTCGTTAAATTTAATCAAATATTCGCACAATCACAAGGGACAAATATGAACAGGGTATTTAATAACAGCATTCGTGTTTATTATTTCATATTATTTTCACACGCTCTTATGTGTGTGTGTGTGTGTGAGTGTGTGTGTGACAACACCTTATATGTAAAGTCCGCCCCTGGGCGCGACTATGCCACTCACTGCCATTGTGGGCAGTGCTCCATATAATATAAATATGTATATATGTATATATATATATTTGTGTATATATGTGTGTATATATATTTCGCATACTTTCCTGGCGTTGTTGTGCGTTTGTCCCCTTTTGTTGACGCTGGCTGGTGGTCCTGGCTTTTGGCACCGGCTCCAGCTCGTTGGCTGTGAATGTGGCTGTGGATGTGGATGTGGATGTGGCTGTGGATGCGGCTTTGGTTATTTCTGCTCTTGTCGAGTACCTGTGCGAGCTGTGCTTGTTGTGGGTCGCCAGCGTTGCGTTGTTTTTCCATGGTTCACTGTCTGAAGTGCAAATTTGTTTTAATTATTCCGTGGCAAGCGTCAACGACAACGACAACGGCAGCGGCAACGGCAACGGCAACTGCACCACTCGTCATAGTCACAGCCAGCGTCGCAGTCAACGTCACCCACTGACACCCAACACGGCAACACACACTGTGGACATGGACTCCAGTCGAGTCGAGTTTCTTTAGCCCACGAGCACATTTTGCTACTCACTCGAGTATTTCTTCTGCAGACACGGATCGTACCAGAATATTTGCCTTGTACTGTTAGCTGAGCTGGCGACAAAGTTTCGCCGCTTAACGACTACATTTGTTAAAGATAAGAATTTGGATACTTATTACACCTTGCAGGCAATAAATTTGCTCTTTAGTAGGTTCAAGTGCTAGACGCGTTAAGGATATGTTAAACATTTTAGTTTTGAGCTGGGCTTAACCAAAGACACAATTTAAATACCCTGTTCAAATGGCTAAAGGGGTGTATTTGTATATAATAAAAATAATTATATACAATTTAAGATTAAGCCTATAAATGTGTTATATTTTCCAACCGTCTATACCTCTAACCATTTTCCATGTGTACAGGGTATATACAAGCCGCTCAGTTGCAGCTGCAACTTTCTCGCCCACTGTTTTGGCTCTGTGTAACTTTGCGCATCCGTAACTGTGCCACCGCCGGACAGACTGATGGACG
The DNA here is from genome assembly GCA_004143845.1 of Drosophila lacertosa. NCBI lineage: Eukaryota > Metazoa > Arthropoda > Insecta > Diptera > Drosophilidae > Drosophila > Drosophila lacertosa. Next base: position 129,874 of record SCDZ01000112.1, read on the forward strand.
GACGGACGGATGGACAGGCGGACGGACGGGGGGACGGACGGATGGCCACCCTCAACCGCGGATGCCGCATTCTGACTGTGCTGCCAAATCGCTGGCGCTTTCCACATTGGTGGCATCGTCGTCGTCGTCGTCGTCGTCGTCGTCGTCGTCGTTGCTGTTGCCGTATTTGACGCTTGACATTGTTGGCATTCGATATTGGTTGTAATTAGCTTTAATTGAAATTGCTCTTTTGCCATTCACTAGCTTCGTGATTTGGGTTTTAATGTGCAAACTGTGTGTGTGTGCGTGTGTTTGTGTGTAATTTTGTCAAAGTTAATTTATGGCTAATTCTGCACCCATCCCCTCCCCCTACCCCTCCCAATTGGAAAACCCCAGAAAACCGCGCTGTTCATCAGCTAAAACGTAGCATTTGCGTTTTTTCTTTTAATTCAGTTTTTGATTTTTGGGTATTTGGTGTTTGCTTTGATTTTCGATTGAGATGATTAGAGAAAAACCCAATTAAATAAGTGCAGCCTTAGTTTATTTCGGTTTTATTTGCACAGCCCATTTTGAGTTTGCTTTTATGTGTTTAGCTGGAATTAAAGTTCATATATCCAAAGTGAGGAATGTGAATTTGTTATTTAAATTTGAATTTCAATTTACTCGTATTTGTGTAAATTTAAATTCGGATCGAATATCGATAAGCAGCTGCGGATGTGGCCACGAATGCAAATGTATATTTCATATAACCACGGACATGAAGAAAGCGATGCGAGTGCGTTTACAGGAAAATAATAAATTAATTTTCACATTTTCACAATTCACAATATTCGCTTTTAAATTGTTTATCTGTAAATATATGTTTAAGTCTGTGATTTTCCCTATTTGTAGACAGATTAAATGCATATTTATTTGAATTTATGTTAGGCTATTTATTTAATATATTTTTATTTTAAATATAAACACTTTTAAATATGTAAAGTTTTTTTTAAAATATTTATAAAATTGAAATTTGATTAATAACAGATTTAATTTATTTAACTATCTTTATCATTATCTTTATTTAACTATCTACATAAATCTATACACGCAAATATGTAACTCCCAAGTTTAATAGTGTTATCAGTGTTATGATAAATAATCATATATATAATATACCATATACCAAGCTCTGGACTGAGAGATTTGTTTGCCCAGCCAAATTCAAGTGGAAGAATTAAATCTGCGTCATAGTGCAAATAAGGCAAATATCATTAAATGATAATCCAAAAAAAAATTTGAGTGTTGCTAGTCACCAGAAAATAATAGAAAAGTTTCCTCCAGACTGTGAAGAGTTTCTTTTATCGTACCGAACATGATTTTATAGATAAGAAAATCATTCAGTAAAATGAGAATTCAAATTAAGTCTGCCAAATGTTGTTTGAGAATATGTTTAAACTTAATCTTTGTCTCAATGTGTCAATAGTTAATAAAATAAAAAATGATAAGAAACTTTGCAGACACTCTGTCTGCAAAAAACAAAATAATTATTTAAATTTAAGTGATAATAAATTAAATTACTTTGAACACGCTTTTAGCCACGAATACCATCGATCATATTTAGGCTTAATAACTGACTAGACCAAGTAAATAAACAACTTCGGCTTATTGGGAAGTTGATATCAAATGCCATCGTCAAGTGTTTATTTACGATTCAATCAATGATTAAGTTCGTTGAATGGAATGCCAAAAGTTTCACTTTAAATCAACTTGGAAAGCTGAATATGATTCTTGGAATTTATATGTCAGTAAGAAATTATTTGAGAAATTAAATTTGTATATTTTATGATTAGAATATTGTAAATATATTTACCTTTTAAGAAATATATGTCTTTATCACTCAATCTAGCTAACTCTGCGTATACTTTATATTCATATAGAACACCATTTTATACTGAAAATTTAAGTTATTTTATTTTTACGTATACTTTAATATTTTTATAAATAACTAAATCTAATATAATTTAAAGTATTTTCACAATCAATAATAAAAATGTCTATGTTTAGACATAAAATTGAATTAAGGTATAAAAAATGTTCAACAAATAATTTCCGGTTAGCATAAAAACAGTCCCAAATCTAATAAATAATAAATGTTTGCTTTACTTTCAATAATGAGAAATGTTTTCAGTCTTTGACAGTTTTATAATTTGATAGCCACCATAGCAAAAATGCAAAAATGGCAATAAAAAAAGCAAGAAATGTGCAATAAAATCATCAACTTTGTTGGTAAATTGATTGAGGGCTGACTAATTGAGCGGAGCGTCAACAATGTTAAAAACAATCTAAGTCATCAATCATTTTTATTGCATACTTTTGCGTATCATTTTTGGGTCCAGAAACATACTCGTTAAATTCTAGGCAAATATTCACTTGAATACTCAAAGTATGATAATCGTTTTAATGCTGGCACTCGTAAATGTTTCGGGTAATAAATAAATAACTTTATTTAGAAAATACATACTAACAAGTAGCTAAGCAGAAAGTGAACAAACATTTATGGGGTTAGTAAATTAAATAAAACATTTCCATTCATTATGAGTTAGCTTTGGTAATACGCATTGATTTATGGGGCAACAGACGCTTATCAATATTACTGAATAAAAGATATTGATAAAACGATCGCGACTCGAAGTAATCGAGTGGTAATCGCTTTGATTCGACTCGACTCGATTCAATTCAATTCGATTCGATTCGCTTTGATTCTTCTTCATTGGACGGGTACTCGCCCCGTAAGTACACACAGTCCATGCGTGTGTGTGTGTGTGCGTGTCTCGCTGCTGTCTGTGTGTGTGTGTGTGCCTATAAAGAGCTGACAAGAATTTGCAGCGATTTAGTCTTATTAAAAGCGGAGCCACGATCGGAAGTGCGGGACTCCGTCTAATCAATTCCGAAAAGAAAGTAAAAGTTAACTACAGTTCACGATTATATATACCTACATATATATATTTATCGCCAAGTGACAAATTACACTTAAAAAAAAATGTAGGTGCTTGATCCAATTTGAAATCAAATGCAAATATCATTTAAAATAATAACAAAAATACTTTATTTACACTTTCTTGTTGTTGTTGATCAATTAAAAAATGCAAATTGCACACGTAAATTTTCAATATAAACGACAAGTGAAGCTTTATATACAAACATATATATATATATATCTATATAATATATTTGTTAACATGTGCAATTACAAGCGAACTGAATTAATTTCACACATTTGTAATTAGATTGTGACATCGACAAAAAGTTAATTTGCTTCTGCTACAAAATATTTAAATATTATTGTGCATTCTAACGGAAATCAGTTCAATGACTTTTACGCATATATATATATAAGTATATACATATATGTGAAACCGGTTTAATGTATTTATTTACCCCTTAATATATGTAATTAATTAAAATTTGGATTATTTAATTGTGATTCATTAAACTTGACCCGATTTTGTGGGTGAGAAAGAGAGAGGGAGAGAAAGAGAGGGAGAGATTAAAGTTACTTTAAAATATTTCAAAATATTTGCTTACTGCATTCCTTATTTAATATTTGTGAGCTGTAGCTTAGAATCAGAATATTTCACTATCGCGCTTTTATCGCTTTTATATCTTCCAAGGGTTAGATGTTAAAAAATAGACGAAACTTTAATTTTAAGTGATTTTTTGATATTTATTTGTTGTACTCTCTTTTAAAAAAGCCTAGAAAAGTCCACCTTTATGGATGTAAAGGGGGTTCTAGCTTTATAAACATAACTGTTTAAGGTCTGAATGTGGAGATAAGACGTGTTTTGTTTGGCTCATTTGATGTTGTAGTCAACAAGCAAACATAACGCGTCGATAATAAATAATTAAAAAGTCTTATCTGTTTTGGGAATATCAAATATCAGTTAGACTCGAGCTCGTCAACAGCCATTAGCCATGTTAACCTGTTTCGCTGATTCGGGCCCGAATGGGGATTGGGCTATATGGAGCACTTAATTATGGTAGTCACGCAATTTGATGTGTGTATGCCGGGCCAGAGATAAACACTTGACTTGATACGGCTCTGGGTGGCAATCAATGTATAACACAATACATCCGGACCGACGATAGACCCACATAAATACGGAGTGTCGATCGTTGGGTAAGCTGATTGATATTCAAGTGGAGATTGCCTTTAATCAAACGCCAGTAAGTGGAGATCCGATCGCTATATAGTCAATCTGTATTCCAAATCAATCACAATGCGTCGCCATAAAAAATATATAAGTCAATTAACTGGTAAAACGATAAGCAAAAAAAAAAAAAGAAAAAGAAAAACGAAACCAATCGCTTCTCTCTCGCTTCTCGCTTCTCTCTTCTAATACATAAATCCTTGTCTTAAAGGGCGCGATTTCTTATCGCCAATGTGGGTAAAGTGAAAAAGTTTCATTGACTGCGCGATAAGCTGATATTGAGTGGCTACTTAGCCAGAACAAATATGTATTTCCATGTGGTGCCATCAATCATAGCCAGCCTTTTATTTAGGCCATAAACAATTGTCAATATATGGCCAGTGATAAACGAATGAAAGGCCCTATATATTTAATTGTGCTTAAGTCTCGCTGTCGTATATAATCAAACTCTTTGCTGCTTTTTATTGGGCTGCATACCAAATCAATTAAGAATTTCTTTTGACGTCAGCCACAGCTTTATTCCAGACTCCCTTTCTTGATAATAAGTCAATAAACATGAATTGATCAGCGACACAATACAAAACAATCAAAATCTGTAGATTGAAGCTTCTTTCTTTTTTTGGTTAAAAATTCTTGTTTGTTTATCAATAAGTATGCGGATTCCTCAGGCTCTGGGATATATATATATATTTATTAAAGCCCACTCAAGTAGTGCATTAAGGTTTGCTTAAAGTTCTTAAAGAGATTTAGTGAACTAGTTGAAACTGGAACTGGAACCAGTTGAGATAAGCAAATGGACACGCGTGGTAATACGTTTTGTAATTGGCCAAGTTAAAGTGGCTGGCGAATGAGTTATCAACATTAATTGACACGAATTTCCCTCGTTGCGAGTTGAAGTATTCTTGTCTATGGGGAATATCTATATAAATAATATTACTCTCGGCTTTGAAGTATTGCTATCTGCTGCGATTATCTGTGTAAAGCGCAAATAATATTTTTTTATAATGAAAATGTCTGCTACTTCAAGGTGATTAGATTAATGCGAAAAAAAAAACTTTAGCCCGAATATATTTCCAAAGCAAACCAAAAGCAGTAAATAAAGTGAAACTGTAAAAGACACTGACCCACTGAAAATGCTGGATGAATGCAATCTGATTGTTGGCCAAATACGCATCCGACGGAAAAATTTCAAAACGTGGCCTGAACCACCAATGAAAACAAATGACAGAGAGAGAGAGAGAGAGAGAGTAGCTGACGGGCAGATACTCTTAAGCTGAATAAAATAATATTTATCAAATAGCTGCTAACAAACATAAATCTGTCAAAAATAACAAAAATAAATAAACACAAATAAAAGTGAATAAATGAAGAAGATTTCATGAAAAAAGTGTGTCAAAGTTTAAAGGCAGGAGAAATCAATATGATTTAAAATATCCTATAGATTCAACGGCTAAAAAGGTTGCTTGTCAAAGTTTACTAAGTTTGTGTGAAAGTCAATAAACGAAAAAGAATTTAAATTTATTGTATATAATAGCAGAATATTTAAATCCTTTAAAACAGAAAGAAAATTATTTGTGAACATTTTTTACAACAGTTTAATTACTACATAAAATTACAATAAATAAATATTGAATATTATTTATTATATTATCAATTTTTATTTATATTATCAATAGATTAAAATAAATTTAAAGTTGTTGTATATAATAGCAGAATATTTAAATCCATTAAATGAATTTAAAGTTGTTGTATATAATAATAAAATATTTAAATCCTTTAAAACAAAAAAAAAATACTTGTGAAAACTTTGTACAACACTTTTATTAATACATAAAATTACATTAAATAAAAATTGAGTATTATATATGACTAAAATTTTTAATTTAAAGTCAATAGACTAAAATGAATTTAAAGTTGTAACTGTTGTAACAGAATATTTAAATCCTTTAAAAAAAAAAAAATTGATTTGTGAAAATTATTTAATTTTTACAACAATTTAATTACTACATAAAATTTAATTAAAAAGTTGTAATTTCTGCAGCTATTTATTTATTTTTAGCTGAGCAATAAAGCTGTTAAAAATGATTAATTAACTTAAAGTACATACCAAAATTTGTTAAGCCAAGTTCTTGGAGTATAAATTTGTTAAGATACCCTATGTTGTTTTAGACTATAGGAGTGCCTAAAGTTGACAATACCCTGTTGCAAGTCGTTAATGAGCTTAGGGTATAGAAGACAGTGTTTATCGCTTTTGTTGAAGTGTCGACCGGCAGTTGACCCGTCGCTAACTAAGCTTAAAAATTTGCTTATTGCCAACAAACCGAACAACTGACGAGCTGGCCAACTGGCCAACTGGCCAACTGGGCAGTCTCTGCTCGGTCGCTGGATATTGGCAAACATGTCACGTAGAACGATTTGGCGATTCGGTGCCAATGCGACGCGTTGTTTCTTCTTCTTGCTGCTTCTTTGTGGTATGCCACCTCTGGCAAGGTCAGGCTCTGGCTGGCAAGTGTCGCGATTTATAGACGGGCTCCCGTTTTGGGCCCAAACCAGATTCGCGTGCACACAGTGGGAAATTAGCTTAAGGCATTATGCAAACCGGACGCGAATGGGAAAACATCGAAAAAAAAATCGCAAATGAACATTTTTTTTTTTTACATGCTCCATTTGGCTTGTGCCATTTACACGTGATCGTCGTTTTTTTTTCTGTTTTCTTTTTTTTTTTTGGTGTATTCAAGTTGTTTAATATCAAAATAAGTTAACAAATGACACAGGCTTGCTAATTAAACGGCTTTGTTCGCCATTCTCCAGCTGGAGCACGTGACGGCCCCGTAGAAAAGTTTGTCAACGCCAAACTTGCCAGACAATCGTCAATTAGAACCGATCCGAAACTCTCGGGATCTGTTCAGGCAATCATTTGTAGGGCAAATGTAGTTATGATATATATCTTTAGGGATTCGGAAAATTTGTTATACTCAAAGATCTGATATCTTAAGCCCAATAATTGAGAATTTTACTAGTTTAATAACAGTTAAAACAATCACAACTCGTTCAATTAAACTCGGATTTGAAAAGTTTATACACTTTTAGACTCGTGGAAGTTTAGAGAATTAATCACAAAAAGAATTTAGAAATTTTAATTTTTGGTCATTTTTTGAAAATTTTGTGATTTTTGTCAAAAATTTAAATTATCATTTCTTGATGCCAATCGATAACCATAATCCCAAAGATTACAGAAAGTCATTACATACAAAGATCTGGCATCTATAGCCAAAGATATGATGATTTTATTAGTATGAGAGAGTTCAGAGCATAAATTCTAATTAAAATATCTCAATTCTATTTTTTAAACAGATTTGATTTTTGACAAAATTTGAAGTATTTATTTTTTGATGACAATTGAAAGTCCTCATCCTAACGAGTCCAGAAAGGTGTCGCATTTAAAGAACTGATATTTTTCGCCTCAGTTATGAAGATTTCACTATTTTGTCCCATCGGTAAATTCACTTTTTCGGTATTCTATGAGAATCGGCCCGAGTTGAACTGAGTTTTAGTTCCTGAGATGGGGGAATTGTCGAATCAGGGGCACGACTGTTGTCGCTGGGCAAACGAATAGAACTCGCATTCAATTGCGATCATAAATATTGTCGGTGTCAATTTATGTGAATTAGTCATATCAACTTGGATGTGGCGTTAATTACAGGTGAAAATTGAAAGCATTGAACGTGTCTGGCCAATTATGCAGATTTGATTGCAAATAGGCATTGATTGCTCTTGTGATACTTTATGTATTTGCCAGCATGTCCATACAGTTGTATCTATATCTATATTTAGTAGCTTTATTAGAGCGTGAATCGAATAAACAAGATGCTTATTTTCAAGTGGAATTCAGTTGTCGATTAATTAACAGTTTAAGGATGTGGGTGAATTATAAATGAGAGTTGATTTTGAATGCAATTAAAAATGCTCGACTTCAAAGAGATCGACTGGGAGATACCCTACTTGGAGTTACATACTAGAAGATATGGTTACAGGGTAGATAAAATTGGTTTCTTTCTCCTTTTTAAGCGTGCATAAAAGAAATTTATCGGTCATAACAAAAAACTATAAATAATTTTAAGAGCTATTGCGTAACTTAATTTTATGACAAATCTGTGTCTATTTAAAAAGTTTAAATAATAAAAAAAAACTTTTAATGTTTTGCTGAAACTTGGACCTAGGTTAACTTTTAGTTACCCAGTACTTATTTTAATTTGTTATTCAACTTTATTGGATTGGATTTTCTAACATCATTTTGAGTATCTAGTGAAAAAATTAGAACGCATTTCTTTGTGTAAGTTATTAATTAGTACGTTGTATAATATTGCCGTTAAATATATAAGATATGTGTGTATTTAAAATATAATGCTCGTTAATCAATTGACTTGGTCACGCTGCGATTATCCGTCGGCACCTTATGACTTTTGGTCACATTTAGGCCCGATTTGTTATGCATTAGGTAAAAATTATAGAAAAACATCTTTGATAAATGGCGTATAAATTCCTGAAGTAAAGGTTGGACTTTACTTATAAAAAGACTTAAATAAAATATGCAAAATTTGTTTTGCTGGTTTTTTAGCAAAAATAGATTTGAAAGTTAATTAAAAGCTATTTTTAAAAAATTTCTTCGATCGAACTTAAAATTATTTTTAACTATTTTTTTTTTTTATTTTTAAACAGTATTAATAAATCTGTGAAAACTTTAAAATTTATTTCAATGGCAAAAATGTGAAATTAAATTAAATAAAAACTTAACTTAACAGAAAAAAAAAACTAAAGAATAATATGATCCAATCAAAGTTAACATCTTATATTTGTATATACATATATTTAATACGCTATAGTTTAAATACAACAAACTTCACTTAGTTAGCGTATTGAAGGACTGTCGGCTACTGAGATAAATTAAACATGTAACTGGAGCTAATTGTTATAAAAATTGTATTGGCATTTATTTTGTTAATATATATTGTTATTTTTGTTATGTATTTAAAGTCAAATATTGGGTTAAGTCTTTAGCCCTTTCACAAGTTTTTGCTGAATTCACAAGCACACACGTAATTTATTTGTTGGCCCTGCTAAACTCCCACACTGCGGCGATCTGAAATGCCAGCGGCGATTGATAATGAATTTATTTCAACGCTAAACGTTGAACGAGATAGTTGTAAAGCTCGCGGTAACGCTTGGCGTGTGTAAATAAACCAAAAAAAAAAAAGAAAAGAAAAAAATATACAAAAATAAATAAATAAACCGTTTTCGAAGTAGGCAGGCATAAAGTCATAAAACCGTATAAATTTGCTAATCGGGCGCAACTTTTTAAACGCAGTACGCGACTGAACGATGACGGCGAACGGGGAGCCCGGCGGAGCCAGCGGCGATGAGAGCGGCAGCAGCATGACAACGCTGCCCGTGCCGGATATCCGCACCTCGCCAATGCCAAATGGCCACAAGAGCACCATTGTCATCGATAGCCAGCCGAAGCGTAGGGTCAGCATTATATCGGATGCGCCGATGATCGGCGCCGGCGGTGTTGGCATCGGTGGTGCCGCTGGCTACGACAATCCCGCCTACGAACAGAATCCCAGGCGCAAAATATCCCAGGTGAGTTGGCCACATTGCACACAGTCAGTTGGCTATCGTCAATGGGCCACTTGGCGCCGATTGCGATTACGATCAATGCGCTTGATGGGCTCGTAAATTTGGATTTGTGTGTTTATTTTCGTGTGGGCCATAAACACCGAGCGAGTCCGCCTATTGATTATTTCTTGGCCAACGTGATAAGGGCGAACAGATAATCGTCTGGGATTTCAGAATAAGCAATAAACGCCTAATCTTGTCAACCGTATTCGTTCCAAACACAGACCTCCACACATTCGCACACCGAAATCGGGCCGTCCAGAAGAAGAAGCATACTGAAAGAAACATCGCTGCATAATAATGATAATGAGAGCGATCGTGGCTCCACAAATAGTTTTGGTAAGAAGAAATTAAATTTTATGGCATACGCTGCGTATGCGTAATATTTGTAGTTCACGTGATTAATGCGGTTATCTTAAACAGTGCTTTAAATTGTATTATGGACATTCGAAAAAACATATGTGTCGATTTTCTGAAGATCATTTTCACAGCTGTCCCAAAAAGGGAAATATTACGCTTACGCTGCGTATGCGTAATATTTTTAGTTCACATGATTATTGTAGGTTTTTTTGAACAGCGACTTTATTTGCCTTTTGGACATTTTTGAAAACATCTCTGACGCTTTTCAAAAGCTGTTCCGAAGGCCAACCCATGTCAGTTGGCAAAAAAGCAAATACGTCTGAGATAAATTTCTATTTGAGCACTTGTGCTCCTATTGTCAATCTAATTTGCAATCGCGCCGTTAACATTATCAATTAGCAGTCCGGAAAGTGATTTCCAATTTCCAGTTGCCAATCGAAACTTGAAAAACACATACGCAATCGAGCTTAGTAATATTCTTTTTGGCAGGGTATATTAACTATTTGAGTGTAAAGGAAACATTTTTAATAAATTGTGTTTTTTAAAATTCTAGTTTCTAGAAGTTTTGTTAAATGCTTTAAAAAAGTAGCTCATATATTAAGAATATTTAATTTAATTTAATATAGTTGTCTAGGTCTCTAATTTATGAGAATATTACACATACGACGTGGGTTCGAGTAAAGGATTTATAATTACAGATTATTCGCCAAATAAATATTTCTTTTTCATTTAGTAGTAAAAAGATTATTCTGAGGTATCTTTTAGTCAAGCAATTGGTTAACCAATTTCCAGCTTGTTCTGGTGTTTGTGTGTTCTGTGGCACAATTAGAGTCGCATGCTAAATGATGATATACTTTGTTTATAGACAGACTGGCCCTTTATCAGGCCACATAGTTGTAGGTCTCGTGCACTCGGCAAACTCATTATTATTGCTCCCTTTCCGTGCAACAGAAAACTACAGACAGAGTGCATTGGATGTGCTCAATGGAAAGTACCAGGGGCATCAGCAGCAGGTGCCCCATCCACAGGACAGCAATGGCGCCAATTACGTGGAGGACTCCTGGATTTACACATTCTGCCTGAAGTGTCGCGGCGAGGAGCCCACCGAGTCCTGGGAGCCGCCCTTCTGGCAGAAGATCTTCCCCTATCCGCTGTGTCCCACCTTCAGGACATTCTCGCGTCTCATCGTTCTCATCCTGATTGGTAAGAAGAAACTCTTTACTCTACTTTCCTTTCTCCTCCTCCGGCTAACCTGATGCACTTTCCATCTCCCTCAGGCCTGCTACTCTGGATTGTGGCGTATGTAATTATTGGCAACACGGCTGCGCCTGGCGGCCAACTCTTCAGCCTGGTCGTCCTCACAGTGGCCGCCAATTTCGGCGGCTATCTGATATCCCTGACCACCCTGCCACGCCTCATCGGCATGCTGATGGTGGGCATACTCTTCCAGGTGAGTTAACATGCCGTAAAATTCCTTCCGAGCATGCTGTGAACCTGTTCCCTGGATTCCTTCAGAACGTTGGCTGGGTGGATCTCGACGGCGACTTCTCGAAAGTAACTGGACATCTGCGCAAGTTCGCGCTGACCATAATCCTAACTCGAGCTGGCCTCGAAATGGAGCCGGAAGCCTTCAAGAAGGTCTACAAGACAATTCTCAAACTGGGCATCGTGCCCTGGATTGTGGAGGCAGCTGTCATGACGGTCATGTCGCACTATCTGCTCGACCTGCCCTGGATCTGGGGCTGCATGCTGGGCGCCATCATTGCCGCCATCTCGCCCGCCGTCGTCGTGCCCTGCCTGTTCCGGCTGCGCACCAAGGGCTACGGCGTCGTCAAGGGCATTCCCACGCTGGTGGTGGCCGTGGCCGGCGTGGACGATGCGCTCTCCGTGGCCATCTTTGGCATTGTGAGCACCATCATGTTCTCGGACAAGGGCCTGGGCTATCAGATCGCCCAGGCGCCCGTCTGCATCTTGGGCGGCCTGGCCTTCGGCGTCATCTGGGGCTCGCTGGCGCGCATCTTTCCCGAGAAGGGCGATGCCTACGTGGTTCCTTTGCGCACGCTGATGCTCTTTGCTGGCAATCTGGTGGCCATCTACGGCAGCGAGGAGCTGGGCTTCGAGGGCGCCGGGCCGCTGGGCGTGGTCTTCTCATCGTTCGTCTCGAATCTGTTCTGGTGCAAGGACGGCTGGGAAGTCGACGACAATCCGGTGTCGACGGCCTTCGAGATCTTCTGGATGATCTTCGAGCCCATTCTGTTTGGCCTCACCGGTGCCACCATCCGGATCAGCGAGCTGGACTCGCACACCGTGTCCATCGGTGCCGCCTGCATCTTCACGGGCGTCATCATACGCATCTTTGTGACCGCCGGCATCGCCTTTGGCGATCGGCTCAACACCAAGGAGAAGTTCTTTGTGGGCCTCTCGTGGATGGCCAAGGCCACCGTCCAGGCTGCCCTGGGACCTGTGGCGCTCAAGAATCTGGGCAGCGATGCCAGCCCCGAGGAGCGCAACTGGGCCGAGATCGTTCAAACCCTTTGCGTCTTCAGCATTGTGCTGACCGCCCCGCTGGGCGCCATTCTCATCTCCGTCACGGGCACCAGAATGCTCACCAAGACGAAGCAGCCTCAGGTCCTCTCCGGCTGGCGGCGCAGCCATCGTCCCTCCATACGCGACATCAGCATCATCGACGAGGAGGAGGAACGTGACGATCCCGAGCTGCCCCGGGACAAGGAAACCGATGACAACACACAGAGCAACGCCCACTTGTCCAGTCTACCCGGCCGCAAATGAGATCTCGCCGATCTCTTTGGTGTTGGCCTCAAGCTCCAGTTTTTTGTTGGCTTAAGATATATCATGTTGATTGTTTTTAAACAGTGCTTAGTTTAGTGGATTGTTGCATTCCAAATAAATAATAAGTTCAAAACGAGGGGTCTTATTTTTTAAGGAGAAATTACTTGGTTTAAATATATTAAAATACTACAAAGAGAGTTTTCCAAGTAGTTATTATTTTAAACAGGAACCAACATAAAACATATCTGATTTATTTTTCTTTCAATATTCATTTGTTTATTGAATATATTTTTAGCAGTTAATATATATTTATTAAGATAAATATGTGTTATGTAAACAAATTAATAGTAATTCATTATTATTACTTTCATTTATTTGGTTAATTTAATTGATTTGGGTTTGTGTATTCGCTGAAGCCCTTTGGACTGTAAATTTTCCGCCCGCTTGCAACAAATTTCGTAGCATACTTTTTGGAGTAGGATCAAAAGGTTGCCTTCACTTCCAGTTATACAAATAAATGCTAATTAAGGGAAAAACTTTTAAAAAGTGAAAAAATTGGTTTGCAAACAGAATTGTCAAAAACAGAACAAATCAAGTTTTTTATTTATAATTTTGTTTACAGCTTTGAATTGAGAACAAGCAATTTTTTTATAGAAAACAAATCAATATTTATTTGAAAAGCTATAATAGCCATATATTTTGTAAGCCTTGTTTTTTTTATCAATGTGCCGTTAACGAAGTTTAATTAAATATGTAGTCGATAATTATTGATTGTAAGTTGTGACTCATAAGGGCTTTTAAGTCACCTTGAAATTTTGAGTCTAGGCTTTTATTGGAATTGAAAAGCGTTAATAAATTCGTTAATTATGAGTTGCTTTTGATTGATTGTTTTACGATTTCTCTGCTCTACTATTAATACAATATATTTTATTCCTACTCTCAAACTGGTTTGTTGCTAAGTGACTACATTATGAGAACAAAAATAATACATGAAGTAAAAATTTAAGTATTAAAAAAGAAAGCAATATTAATATAGTATAAGCAATATTAATAATAAAACTCATACTGTATGCAAACAGTGCATAAATATTATTAATAATATAAAAAACGCCAAAGTGAAAAAACAAAACAAATTGAAAAGCTGAATGAAAATATTATTAATAAACGTATCAATATCGAAAGCAAACTAGAAATCAAAGGCAAATTTAATTATTTTTATTAGCACAACATATTTGTCAATTTTTTTGGTGAACTTTGTGATTCATTTGTTTTGGTTGTAAAGAATTTAATTAAATACAAATTGAGTACAAATTTTTGTTATGACAAATGTGAGGAATTTTTAAATTAGTTTGGTTTCACGCTTGGGTAAAAATTGTACAAACTATTTGAATTGATTGTAAACATGTAAATAAATAACTAAAGGCTTAAAGAAAAAAATGAAAATTGCATTGAATATAAAAGCATTTACTTTTTTTCTTCCCAATTCCCGGATTTCAGACAGCAATAACTTTGCCAAAACTTAACCGATTTTCATGTTTGAAAGCATTTTGATCATAGTTTATCCTCTTACTTGATTCTCCATTTAATTTTTCTACATTTTTTCGATTTTATTTTTTTTTGACTTTTTTCCGAAAAAATCAATGTACTCCCCCCTTGTGAATTTTCGAAAAATAATTTTTTTCAAAATTTAAAATTTTAAGAAATTATTTTTAATCGATTGCTGGTATCATAATTAGTCTAAAAATCAACTTTAAAAGTATTTCTGAGGGGGTCTAATTTTCTGTCAAAAATCATGGCAAAATTGGGAAAAAAATTGACATGTAAAGTTCCTTAATCCATATAAAAAGTAACTTCCTGACTTTGAACCCCAATAACTTTGCCAAATCTAAACCGATTTTCATGTTTGAGACCATTTTGATCATAGCTTATTGTCTTTTTTGATTCTACATTTAATTTTTTTTAATTTTTCGATTTTATTTCTTTTCGACATTTTTCTGAAAAAAAGCATGTACTCCCCACTTGTGAAATTTGAAAAAAATGTAGTATTTTTTACACTTTAATTAATTTGTTTAATGCAATTTCGATTTCCATTTTCATAGCTGAACAGTTTTAGCGTGAAATTCACTCGCTCGTAAGTATTTAAAATTAACAAAGTTAACTGTTAATTATACATTTTTTCACTCTCTATTTTTTTTTTGTGGGTGTGCATTGAATATGAGCTTTTAATCGGGGTTACCAATGCGCAAGCGATAAATAATGAAATTGTATAATTAACGATTTAAATGACAACGCGCAAAAAAATGCGAGTAGCAAAAAAAAGAGTCCACATGAGGGGCGATGCTTTGTTGGATTTAATCTAACGAACCGCATGACTTGATGGCACATTCTCTGTCGAAAAAAATAGTAACAATACTGAACGCGACAGTAGTCGACTTGAAGATACTCTGTAGGCAAAGTCGTGGAAGAAAGTTGTGAGCCCAAAAATACGTTTTCAAGGTTGGGTTAAGAATTTATTAGATTGTATTTAAAGCGAATAAATAGCCAAAAATATATATATTTATATAAAAATATATACCTTTAAAGATTCCACCAACAATTGCATTCCCAAATGTTTACAATTACAGGGTATTTGCAAAAGCGCGGCTTAACAAAATATTTAGACCAACAACAAACAAAACAATAACAAGAAAAAAAGCCGCGACAAATTTCATTAAATAATTAATTCAGCCTCGTTATTATGAGACGATTGTCTACGGGGCGCTCACGTGAATTTGTTTAGATAAAATGCGTCACAATTGAATGACAAACAAACCCGATCAAAGCACCAAAACCGACAGCTGCTCCAGCGACTTGGACAGCATCCACGGAGCCATGCCCATGACCATGCCCACTTGCCCAGTTCGACACTAAATAATTAAAGCTAATTATTGTCAAAAAAAAAAAAAACAACAAAATGTGTTGCCTTAAATAATAAATGTTTGCTTTAGGCCTTAACACTTTTTTTTTTCACACACACACGGCCGAGCACACAGCTGGTGCCATCGAGCCGAGATCGGAGATGGGAATCGGAATCGACAGCCGCGAACGCTGATGGATTTATTTGTACGCTAAACGCCGAACGAGAAAGTTGCAAGGGCCGCGCAACGGATCAATTCTATAAAAGCGCGCGGAGTGTGTTTGATATGTATACAGTAAGCAGATTTAATTAGCGCAAGTTCCCCCAAATCCCAAACACGCGTACGTCACACACACACACACACACTAATCACACTACTGCAGAGCCACCAAACGATGTCCACCAATCCGGAGCGGGCCGCGAGCGATGAGCAACCGCCGCCGATGGCGGCCACAACGAGGCCCATCTCGCTGGCCATCAATATACCCGCTGCTGTTGGGGCCAGCGGGAATGGGGATGGGCCGACGCCGTCGCCGAATCACAGGAGCACCATTGTCATCGAGAGCCAGCCGCGTCGGCGGGTGAGCATCGCCTCCGAGGCGCCGTCGCCGTCGCCGGTGCCGGGCAACAACAACAACTCCGGCTACGATAATCCCGCCTTCGAGCAGGCCCGCAAAATATCGCAGGTGAGTTGCGGTCAGGTGTGCCACGCAGATCGATCAGTGATTACGTTCCTAAATCTGGCCCAACGATGCGCCAGTCATAAGCGAGTGCTCGTAACGCTCGAGTAGAGATTTATAGATATACAGAGATACATATATACATCTATCATATGATATGAGTGCATATATTGAATGACGGCATTTATAATGATGCTCGTAATTGTTGTAGTGATCGTTGTGATCAAGTGACTGGGGATTTACGAGCACTGTCAACTAATCAACGCTCGCAATCTACCAAAAAAAAAAAAATGAAAAAAAACGATAAAAAAAATAAAAAGCTACCAAATTTAATTTAAATTCCGGCACAGACCTCAACACATTCACCCCTTGAGATCGGACCGCCCGGACGCAGGCGCAGCATCCTCAAGGATACCCTGGCCCATGACAATGAAAGCGATCGTGTTTCCACGAGCAGTTATGGTAAGTTTAAAATCGAAGAATATCTAAAAATAAATTTATATTATTTAAAATATTTAATAATTATTTTAAATATTTAAGTTTATATGGAAACATTTTTATTGAATTTCTTTAGATTTGACGAAAGAAAACTTTTTTAAAATTTTTTAAATAAAATAGATACAAATAAAATAAATATATAACTAACAGATATTTAATTCATAAAATAATACTACATTTTTTTTGTACAAAATTGAAGTGTTAAAAAATTAAATAGGAGATTTCAGATTAAATTGTTTTTATTTTACCTACAAAAATTTTTTTTCAAATTTCTCTCAGTGCTTTTTAATGTAAAAACTATTAAAAAAAAGTATAAGCACTTTAATAGACAGCCATATAATTTTCTTTATTTGGGAAAAGCCCCTTTGCAAAAAAATTAACGGCGACTTTAACGAACAATTCGACTCGTTAAATCTTACAAGTAATTATTTATCTGTGCATTTTTTTTATTGACAAATGAACTTTGTGTTAAGTTTTTGAAATTGTTTGGCTAAAATTTGGTTAATTTCAAATATTGATTTATAACTCTCACAGAATGCCGTTAATTGGTTAAAATTTCTGTTATTCATATTTGTGAATCATGTTGTCACATGTGAATGAATAATATTGACTTATGTCTTAATTAGTTTGGTTTCCTGAATCTAAAGACATGAAAGAAAAGCAAAAATGGGTTTCTTATATAAAAATAAAAAAGCTTAAAATTTATTATTTTATTTCTTATATAGATAATATAAATATATAAATTAACAGCAGTCTACTTGACCCGATAGACAACTTAAGAACAAATACAGCAAAAATATATTTAATTATATTTAAGAAAAAAAAAAACAGTTTTTACAAAATATATATAAATAGACTTATATATAATAAATATTTGCGCAGCTGAAATATTTAAATCTTTCTGCGTTGTCTGGAGTGCCAGAGGACATTCACAAATATTTTGTTTATGCCAGACGTTAATAATGATAATGACACTGATAATGATAGTAATGATAATTATAAAGACCCACCGAGGTCCCCAGAATGTCAGTTAGCAAAAGCAAATGAATTATTGAGCACTTATGGGCCCTATGTCAATTGAATTTGACAACGTTAAGTTGGCAATAACAATTAACGGACGTTTTAATTTCTAGTCTCTAGTTTCTAGTTTCAGCTTCGACCATAGATCAAGTCCACCTGCCACACTTATCACCCAATTAGGGTGGGGTGCTAATTTTGTCGCGTCTACACCCTTGATTTATTAATGTTTACATATATATATATATATATGTAATTTTTCTTTTTGCTTGCACAGAGAACTACAGACAGAGTGCGCTGGACGTGCTCAATGCCAAGTACAATGGACTGCAGGCGGTGCAAGGATCCCCGGACAGCAATGGCAACTACGTGCAGCAGTCGTGGATTTATAATTTCTGCCTCAAGTGCCGCAAGGAGGAGCCGTCCGAGTCCTGGGAGCCGCCCTTCTGGCAGAAGATCTTCCCCTATCCGCTGTGCCCCACCTTCAGGACATTCTCCCGCTTGGTTTCCCTCACAGCAATCGGTATGAACTCAGATCTGATATCAACTGAGGAATGTCCACACATTTGTGTTCCTTTTAGGCGCCCTACTCTGGATCATCGCGTTCGTGATCATTGGCCACTCGGCTGCCCCTGGCGGGCAGCTCTTCGGTCTGGTCGTCCTCACCGTGGCCGCCAACTTCGGTGGCTACCTCACCTCGCTGGCCACCCTGCCACGCCTCATCGGCATGCTGCTGGTGGGCCTCCTATTCCAGGTGAGACCCTCGCTAATCCTCCCACCTTAGCTTCATGCGTGCCCTTCGCTTGCTCTTTGCCAGAACGTCGGCTGGGTGGATCTCGACGGCGACTTCTCCAAGGTGACCGCCCATCTGCGCAAGTTCGCGCTCACCATAATTCTGACTCGAGCTGGCCTCGAAATGGATCCGCAGGCCTTCAAGAAGGTCTACAAGACGATCCTCAAGCTGGGCATCGTGCCCTGGTTCGTGGAGTTCGGCGTCCTGGCGGTCATGTCGCACTATCTGCTCGACCTGCCCTGGATCTGGGGCTGTCTGCTCGGTTCCATTATGGCGGCCATTGCGCCCGCCGTCGTCGTGCCCTGCCTGTTCCGGCTGCGCACCAAGGGCTACGGCGTGGCCAAGGGCATTCCCACGCTGGTGGTGGCCGTGTCCGGCGTGGACGACGCCATCTCCGTGGCCATATTCGGCATCATCAGCACGATCATGTTCTCGGATCGCGGCGAGCTCTACCTGATCGCCCAGGTGCCCGTCTGCGTGATCGCCGGCCTGGGCTTCGGCTTCGTCTGGGGCC
Source organism: Drosophila lacertosa (assembly GCA_004143845.1). Lineage (NCBI taxonomy): Eukaryota > Metazoa > Arthropoda > Insecta > Diptera > Drosophilidae > Drosophila > Drosophila lacertosa. Next base: position 149,267 of record SCDZ01000112.1, read on the forward strand.
TCCTGGCGCGCATCTTTCCCGAGAAGGGCGACGCCTACGTGGTCCCGCTGCGCACGCTGCTCCTGTTTATCGGCAACCTGGTGGCCATCTACGGCAGCGACAAGCTGGGCTTCGAGGGCGCCGGCCCGCTGGCCGTGGTCTTCTCCTCGTTCATATCGAACTACTTCTGGTGCCAGGATGGCTGGACCATCGACGACAATCCGGTGGGCACCGGTTTCGAGATCTTCTGGATGATCTTCGAGCCCATTCTGTTCGGCGTGACCGGCGCCACGATCAAGCTGCGCGAGCTCGATCCCAGCCTGCTCTACATCGGCGCCCTGTGCATCTTCTCCGGCGTCGTCATACGCATCCTGGCCACGGCGGCCATCGCCGTCGGCGACCGCCTGAACACCAGAGAAAAGTTCTTCGTCGGCCTCTCCTGGATGGCCAAGGCGACGGTCCAGGCCGCCTTGGGGCCTGTGGCCCTGCGGCATCTGGGTCCCAGCGCCACCGCCGAGGAGCGCAACTGGGCCAAAATAGTTCAAACGATTTGCATTTTTAGCATTCTGCTGACGGCTCCGCTGGGCGCGATTCTGATCTCTGTGACCGGGCCCCGGATGCTGACCAAGACGAAGCAGCCGCAGCACATACTCACTGGCTGGCGTCGTCCTTCCATACGCGACATCAGCATCATCGACGAGGAGGAGGAGCGCGAGGATCCTGAGACGCCGCAGGACAAACAGACTCACGACAATACCCAGAACAATTCACAGTTCCCCAACTTTTCGTACACGCACAACAAACAGCAACAATAAAAAGAGTTTAACTTTTTACACTGTACAACAAAAGTCAGGGAGTAATTAAAAATGCTTTTACACAAATAATGCGGGTTTTTACTCAAGAGATAAGAGATTCAGATAAAATGGCTGGAATACCGCTAATGAAACCATTTTCTTGGCTTAACATATTTTATCAGCAAGCAATAAATTTAGGAAAACGCTTTTCCAACCTTTATAGCTTGTTGTCTAAATGTTAAGCGGTTGTATATATAAGTATAGTACATATAGAAAGTACTTTGTTAGGCTTCTTCAAGATGCCAGCAAATAGTTCCGAATCACATGACAACCTGCCACATTTGTCTATAAATGTATTTTAGGGTCTATTGTCTAATTTTTTTTTTTTTAGCAGTAGCACTCGTAAACTCGTTTACACAAACATCAGGGATCATTAAAGTAATGGAGATAATTGCAGCAGACGTAAATAATAAATAATAAAAACTTGGCAGTTAATCATTTTTAAAAAATAGACTAAGTGTTTTTTTTTTGTAAGGTGCAAATGATAATTGATAATTGAATAACTACTTTAATTACATGAATAAATGTACTTTTGTTTATAAGGTCAATCAATATGATTTTGTCAAATGATTTAAATCAATCAAGAATCCCTTTTTCTATAAAAGGTCAATTTAAATAAGTCTAAAAAGTATGCACATATTAAGTTAATTTGCAAAAATAGTATATTTAAATCGCATTGAGTAAAAATAGAAAGTAAAATGTTTATCAATAGGGAAATTAAACTTTGTAGGTATTCTCCTCGACTTTTCCACAAAGTAAATCTGATTGTTGTTAACGGTTTTCAATGCATGTTGACGTGAATAAAAAGCGCATACGCATCGTGGTCAAAGTTGAAGCAAATCTGGCTGGCAGCTCATAAATACTTTTGCACCGGTTCGCCAAGAATCGTTTCCAGTTCCTGGACAGCGCTGCGCGTGTTCTTCTCCACACGCTCGTGCTCATCCTCGAGCAGCTCGGCGATGAAGGGCACCGTCTCGGGCAGAAGGGGTGAAAAGCTCTCGCCCAGTTTGCGGGCAATGGCGACGCTGGTGTTGAAGGCGAGGATGCGCACCTCGGGCGTGCTGGTGCGCGTCTTGAGCAGCACCTGGTTGTTGAGCTGCTTCCACAGCACATCGTTGGTGGCGGCCGCCAGCTGGGCAATACAATCGCTCAGTGTCTGCTGCAGCTGCTCACGATCGCTGGCCAGCACCAAACTGTTCTCCAGCTGATCCACAAGCGGCGGCATCAGCGCGGCGAAGCGATGATCGTTCACAAAGTCGTTGCTGCAGTGCAGGAACACATGATGCAGTGTGCCCAGTATGGCGGCCAGCAGCTCAACAACATCCTCCACGTCAACATCGTCGGCAATCTCGCCACGCAGCGTGTTGTGATCCTGCAGCAGCTGTGCAGCATCCGTAATGAATTCGCCGGCGAAGAGCACAAACAGCGACTTGAGCGCTTCGGCAATGCGCTTGGTCAGCAGGAAGTAGGTGAGCTGCGGTTCCAGCGCACCGCGTTCCATGGCCCACTTGTGCAGCCGGGCGTACATCGGCCGGAAGCTCGTCTCGGACAGCTTAAGGATCCAGGCGACGAACGCATCTCCCACGGACGCCTCGATCGCTGCGATGCGCTGTCGCTGCAGCTGCTGGCCGCGCACCTGGAGTCGCAACTCGAGCGCCTGCAGGAACAGCTCCGAGAGCGCCTCCTGCACGGGCTGCAGATCAGCGTTTGCATTGTGCTTAATGCAGGGCAGCAGCAGCTGTCGCATCAGCAGGCCCAGCTCGTCGTAGGCCTGGGCCTCCAGTAGACTCTCATAGGCCTTGGCGCAGCTGGGCACTAGAATGCGCGCCTCGACGCCCTGCGCCACCGCCGTCCACACGTCCACGATGCGCAGCCTGAGCGCCTGGGTGCGCTTGTCCTGTGCCAGCTGGGCGCCTTCCAGCTGCACCGAGAGTCTGATCAGGGCGCCAATGATGTCCACCAGATAAGGACCCAGGAAAAGCGGCAGCGTCAAGAACAGTTTGTGTATGGCTGCAGGCGGAGGGAAGCAAAAGATTAAGAATATAAATAATTAAAGATAGGGTTGGGATCTCACCTGTTACCAGAGCTGAGCACAGATAGTCGGGCGTCTGTCGCTGCGCGAGCAGCAGCTGCACCTGCTCCTTGAGCAGCTCCGTCAGCTGTGGCGCAAACTTGGGCAGCTGGGCCAGCGCATGCGCCTTGATGCTGGCACAGATCTCGACGAGCGTGAGCACCACGTTGCCCACAACAGCCTTGGGCACGTTGGCGCGCCGCTTGGCGATGCGCGTCAGCTTGGCCAGCAGCGTGCGGCACTCGTCCAGATAGTCGCGACCATGTCGATTGGCCAGCAGCTGCAGAGCGTGCAGCGCTGTCTGCTGCAGCTGCGCCTGCTGCGCATTGCTGCCGCCGGGCGTGTCCAGGACGCCATCGATGATGGCGCCCAGTGGCTCGAAGAGCACGGCGAAGTGTGACGCCTGGCAGGAGGCGAAGTAGGCGCTGGATGGGTTTAGCTTGGTGACCAGCAGCTCCAGCACCTTGATGCGCACATGGACGAGTTCGTGCTGCAGCAGCTCCGTAATCACGTTCAGGAAATACTCCGGTGTGAGCAGTCCAATGGCATTGTCCAGCACGTCGTGCACATGATTGGCCAGCACGCGCCAGTACTTCTCCAGCGAGGGCGTGCCCGCGGCCAGTTGCAGCGCCGCGTTGACCACGCCCACATAGGCGAGCGTCTTGAGTATGAAGCTCTGGTAGTGCGGCTTCAGCTGCGCCAGCTGCGGCGCCTTGGGACTGCCGAGCTTGGCCTGGAACTCGGCACCGCTGCTCAGACTGGACAGATAGTCCATGATGAGGTATTTGTAGTGTCGCAGCTGCTTGAAGCTGCGCGTGCGCACATCGAAGAGCTGCTGCTCGGAGGAGATGCTGTTGCTGTTGCTGCTGGCGGCGGCCTGGCTGTGGGTCTCCTTGCTGGTGGGCAGCTTGGCCAGATAGTCGAGCAGCTGCACACATGTTTCCAGCACGATCTCTGGCTGCTGGAACGTTAGCGTCAGCTCCTGAGCGAACTCCAGTCGGGACTTGTCCAGCGGCTTGCCCGCCTTGACGGCTTGCGGCGTCTGTTGCGCCTGCTCGAGCAGCATTTGCGACTCGAACACAATGCACAGGAATTGCCACAGATGCTGGCGAGGATCGAGCACACGGAACAGTGTGCCGTAGAGCGGCAAACGTCGATGCACGGGCACATCGGTGCAAATGTCCGCGAAGACCTTCAGCACGGCAATGATGAGTCGGTCGCGTTGTTCGCCAGACTGCAGCAGGAGCGTGGGTATAATGGTCTGCACCACGTTCTTGATGATGTGCAGGCTGAAGGCGTCGTCGTGGCGGGCCACCGTCGAGCCGACGAACGTAAAGATCTCGACGATCTTGTGCAGCACCTGCTGCGGATAGAGGGAGGCGCAGCGCGTAAGGAAGAGCAGCGCATGTTGCTGGGTCTGAGGATTCTGCGTGTTGCGCAGACACTGCACGACCTGCTCGATGCGGAAGCAGGACTCGGGCAGGACCTTGGCCAGCTGCACACCCGCCGCCTGCGAGATCTCGCAGCAGTGCAGCAGGCTGGACAGGATCAACTGCTTGGGATACTCGGCGGCGCTGTGCTCCTCCAGCGTCAGGCAGAGCTGCAGCAGCTCGAACAGCGAGGGTATTAGAAGCTCGGCGCCCACCAGCTGTTTCTTGTGCTCGAGCAGCTCCAGCAGCGTCATGCCCTGCTTCCAGGCCGCACAGGTCAGATCCAGCTTAGTGCTTGGAGCACCGCGACGTCGCTCCGTCTGCGGCTTGGGGCCGTTGATGGGTCGCGTGCTCTTGCTGGACATGCTGGAGAGCATGCCGATCAGTGGCTGGCACTCGATGCTGCAGCGCTTGAGCAGCTTATGGGCAGCCAGGAAGATGCTGTCGTTGTCCGATGCAGTCGCTGCCTCCACAATGAGCTGCAGCAGGGAAAGTTTGTGCTGCGCCTGCAGCTGGTCGTATGTCTCCGGCGTTAGGGCGTTGAGCAGGACGCAGGGCAGCGGCTGCAACTTCTGGTCCAGCTGCACATAGCCGGTGTATTGTCGCAGGCTCGCCTCTAGCAGCTGCCAGGCGGCGGGCGTGCGCTGCAGCACGGCCAAGCCAACGGCGCCCTCGAAGCGTTCGATGACGGCGCAATAGATATCGCTGTGTGGCCAGGTCAGCTGTTCCAGCTGCGGCGTTTCGCTGTTCGCATCAGTTTGCCGCACCGCAAACAGCGTCGCCTTGCCCAGCGGCAGCAGCGCCGTCAGCAGCGTCTCGTTGTTCATGTGCTTCAGGGCCTTGAGGAGCGCCGCTGTGCAGATGGCCGGCTGGGACACATCGCAGACCAGCTCGAGGAGCGTGCGTCGCAGCTTGGCCAGCAGCAGTTTCTCGCGCGGCGTGCACTTGCCGCTCTGCAGAATGGTGTGCAATATGAGCGCATACTGCTCGTGGTCCATGCACAGCTCGTTGCGGCGCAGAAGGAGGCACTCGACCAGGTGGGCGACGTGCGTGTCCAGGCGCTTCGGTTCCAGCAGCTGGAGCGTGGCCAGCGCCTGTTCGCGCAGCGTTTGCAGCGGCGAGTTGCAGGCGTTCGCAATGCGCAGCACGTGCATTAGGCTGCAGCTGATGTTGGTGGCAGCATGCGGCCGGAGCAGCGCCTGCAGCAGCTGAAAGCCACGCAGACGCAGCAGCGCATAGTCGGCGACGTTGCTGTACAGCTCCGGCAGCTCCTCGTACACGTAAAAGTTGCACAGAAAATCGAGTTTTTGCTGCGGCTCGGGCAGCATGTGATTGAGGCAATCCTTCAGTGTGCGCGTCCATTCCTTGCGCTCGGCGGGCGCACAGTTCTCGGCATACAGCTGGCGGCACAGCGCGTCCAACAGCAGCAGGCACAGGCGCAGCTCATCGCTCTGCTCAGTCCAGGACATGAAGGCGAGAGTCTTAAACGCGGTGTTCTTGGCCAGTGTTTGTAGAAAGTCCGCGTACAGTTGCAGCGGCACATGGCTTTGATTGTTTTTGGCGCTCTCCTTGGCCAGACGGAACTGAAAGCCGTCGCTGTAGACGCCCATGCGCTTGAGCATATTAAGGCTCTCCGCGGCGCTCAGCTCGCGTTTGGCATAGGCCGTCAGCAGGAGCAGCAGATGCGTCAGCTGGGACGCCTCGCCGCGCAAGTAGGCAACGCCACCATTCTGGTCCACGCTGTCGAGCAGGGCTAGCTGCTGCTTTGCTGGCTGGCCGGCGCCGGCAATCACGTCGAGAAACTGCTGGCGGTGTTGGCTGACATTGAAATCGGCGTGTTCGTTGCTCACCTGCAGCTTGCTGAGGAAGGACAGCTTGTTGGTGAAGTTGCTGTTCAATATGATCAGCAGAGCGGCATGCTCTCGGGCACTGAGTGCGTCGCAAGGGAAGAGGTAGGGCATCAGGGCGAGCAGCAGCAGATTTGTATCGTAGTTGTCGCTCACAGCGGCCGTCGTCAGATGCTGCACCGCTTGCGGCACCACCGCGTCCCACTGCGTTTGGCGCTGCTGCTGCGCACGCTGCAGCAGCTCGCACAGCGTCTGTGCAAAGGTCGCGGCGCCCAGCATCTCCACAAAGTCAACGGTGGACAGCGTCAGCAGCGTGGACACCACTGTGGGACTGTCGTCCTTAATGCGATCGGGCAGACACTCCTGCAGCAGGCGATAGCTGCGCTCGCGGCGCTTGGCCACCTTCAGGTTCTGCAGCAGCTGCTGCACTGCGCCCAAACGCCAATCGGAGCTGTAGTGATAGAGCTTCTCGTAAGCCCGCTTTGATTTCTCGTCCGTAGTGTTTAGTCGAAAGCCTGTGGGAGTGTGAGAATTAGATATATATTGATTCTATATGCTCTTCATCAGAATTAGCAACAATTCCACTAATTAGCAACAAGAAATATGTACCCAATGCTAGCTTTAAGGCCTTCTGTCGATTGCTTGATCGGGATTTGGCGCTCAGAGCAGCTTTAACGCTCAAGTCGAAGGCCTCCGGATAGCGACGTTCGAGTTTCTCAAGGTACTCAGTGTACCACGTCTGGAAATTGGTCTTGGCTGGCGCCATTTCGTCATCTGAATCAATGATAATGGTATCTTCGTCATCCTCATTTGTTGGAGTGTCCATAGGCGATGATCCGCCTTGGGAGTCCGCGTCCACAAAAGTGTCCAGGAAACAACTAAAACAGAGAAAGAGCAATTCAGTTTGTGGCATTCAGATGTGGCAAATTGAGACTGACTTGATGAGCTGCTGTGCGCTGGACTTGGAGAAGGGCACATCGGCTAGCAGACTGTCGAGAAACTGCTGATGGGAAGCCGAGGCGGCATCTCCTTCGCGTATAGCCGCAACGGCGCCGCTCATCAGGGGCATGCAAATGGCCTGAATGGCCACGTTCTCCTTGGCAAGCGTGGCCAGAGCAGTTATTAGCCATTTCTGGCAGATTAGATTCAGCATGGTCTTCGGCGTGAATTGCGGCTTGGCCGCCTGCTGCTTGTCGTGTATATAGATGAGCAGCAGCAGCGCCGTCGTGTGTAGGCGCTCAAAGGCACAGTTGGCCACACGCTCGAGCAGCGCATCGCAGACCTTGGTCTTTAGTTTGGTGCGCGTGACAAGCTGGGCGACAATCACATACGAGGCGGCCACATAGTCCACGGTGTCCGAGACGAGGCCCTTCAGCAGCGACTCCAGTATGGTGGCAATGTGCCAGTCCTCTAGTGGTTTGGCCGTTTGCAGGGCACCCACCACAACTGTTGCATAGAAATTGATCTGTGCCTGGAGCTGATGGGCGCGTGGACCCAGCTCCTTGACTGCCTTGCGTGTGCTGCGGCAGATGAAGCTTAGGAAGGCCGGCACGCTGGCCGCACGATTGATTATTGCCGTCTTGGAGAGCGGCACGCCGGGCCGCTGCAATCGGCGCAGCCAGAACCAGTTCTCGTCGGACTGACGCAGTCGCATCGTCTGCAGCACCTGGACAAATATGTTTGTCTCGTGGTAGGGCATTATCAGTGCCATCACTTCCTCGCGATTGTACTCATGCACCTGGAAACGGCGCAGCAGCCACTCGAAACACATATGCGCCGGACGCAGCAGAAAATACGGCGACAAAAGGCGCAGGAATTTCGCAATTGCTGCGTCGAGCAACTTGTTTACATCCGTCTGCTCCACGGCACGCTCCAGTGTCAGGGTGGCCTCATCGAACAGCGTCAGATGGAACTCCTTGAACGTGGGATTGAAGGCGGTCAGCTCCAGCAGGCCGCTCAGCCCGATCTCGTAGATGGCCCGCCTGTCCTTGGTTGCCGCTTCCTTTGGATCGAAGAGTATCGAGGCGCGACTGCGTGCGTCCGCTAGCGTACCACCTGTCTGCGGCGCAGCTAAGTTTTGTAGTTGCTGAGCCAATGACGTTGTCATCTTTTATCGCAGCTCCTTTGTGTAAAAACACCGAAAATATTTGTTAAATGTGCGGCAGCTACTTCACACGTGCTTCGGCGGTAAGCAATAAAATGATGTATATCGATAACAGTATCGTTGTGAGCTCACGTTTTGGCGATAGGTTTGTTAGGCCACGACTTTTCACGACCTGCAAGCAGTGTTCATAGCTGCAAGCAGTGTAATGCTTGTTAATATATTAAATATATGTTTAAAAACGTAAGCTCCATAAATTTAATTGTTTTTAAACAGTATTTAGTTAAAAATTAAGACAATTATATGCAATATATATTATTTTCTTTAGTTAAGGTTCCAACTTAAAACTCCCTTTGAGGTCTAATAAGAAAATTAAGATTAATATTAATATTAAAATTAGGTCCCTTTTTCTGGATCATTTAAAAACAGTAAAATATTTCTTACAAATGTTGTTTATTATCTACGTTTATCATTGTATATATTGTAAAAAGTAACTTAGAACTATTTAATCTCACAGAGGTACAAGAATGTTGAGCATACGTTACAGTAGAGAGAAAAATACATAATAATAAAACATTAAAATATGAACGATCGCAACTTGCGTGATGTGGACGATCATAATACTAGTTTAACATGTAAAAAATACCCTTGGTACGAGCCTGAGGAGAATGTTTAAAGTTAAAAGAAGTTACAACCTACAAAGGCGGTCAACTTGTTGAGCTCCTCCAAACAGTTCAATACTTAATCACTAAATTGTTTTTTGTTCTTGTTCAAAAGTTCAAACGTTTCAACGAGTTCTTGCGGCTCAGCTTGTAGTCGCATTTTTGGTTGCGCTTGGGTGGCGTCGTCCTTTCCACGGGCATCATCACCTTCGAGGGCGTGCCCAGATCGGTGACCAGGCATCGCTCGCCAGGATGCGGCGGGCAGCAGCAGTGAACACAAAAGCGAAATTTACAAAAAACGCTCGTACACTCGCCAATCGGGTGGGTTTGCGTGGGCGCCATTATGTCCACATTCTCGTTCGGCTGACGTTTGACCTCGTCCAGTGAATAAAAGCGCGTCAGCGACGGCTTTGGCTCGCTGAAGGAATACGTGTGTGGTAATGTCTGTGAAAGGGCAGCTCTGCCCAGCTGCTGCTGTGGCGTCTGTGCGGGCGTCTGGCTGTAGAAGACTCTGCTGCACTTGCCGCAGCGCGGGCACTTGATGCGTTGCATCTGCTCGACGAGCAGGCAGTTGTTGTCCCTGGACATGTTGCTGTAGCTATCGTGTTTGTTTGGTTTCTGTATGGCATTCGATGTTTGCAATGGCACTATATGATTGGTTGTGGACTTGGACAGCAACCGTCCACGCTTCACTGACTGGCTGTTCTCCTTGGTGCAGCTCATCTTGAAGCGATAATTCTGCAGTCGCCCCATCGCCCGCTGGCTCTGATGCACCGCCAGCGCCCAGCGCGACGAAACCTGCGTCATGACGTCCAGCGTATGCGAGCTGACATGGCCCAGTATGCACTCCAGGGCAGGCAGCGTATTGCACAGCATGCCAATGATGTCCAGGTGCTCCATGCCGTTGTAGTAGCGCGTACGACAGCTCTTGGAAGGTGGTTGCGGAAACAGTTTCTTTTTCGACTTTTTGGGACTGCTGTGATGAGCCATCGGCTGGGAATGTGACTTGCGGCGCTTGATGGACGCATAGTGGAGCTGCTGATTGGCCAACAACAGTGGTGATCTGCATTCCATTCCATTCTCGTCCTCGCTCTCCTCCAGGTGCACCGCGCAGGTAGTCGTCGGTAGACTCAGCGTCCTGCGCCATAGCGCTGTATTCGCTGTGGAATTGTATTCGTTGCAGCTGCTGCTGTTGCAGCTTGGCGTTTGGAATTGTATCGAGTTACAGCTGGACTTCTGCAAGTGTTCGTGCGTCGTCGTATTTGAGGCATTGCGGCAGTTCTCGCTCTCACTATCGCGATCCAGTAACAAAAATGGCGCCTCTACGGTTGAGTTGTGCAGCGCTTTGAAGGACGCGTAGCCTGACTCGTCCATGGCGCTGTCCGCATCGAGTGAGCCCAGTTTTTTGAATACATTGCGATTGTAGCCACTCATTTTGGAAAATGCCAAATAATTTAACGCGTTAAGCTTTCACATTTGCATTATTTTTTGCGTTATTTGATTGATTGTGTTTTCAACGCAATTGGCGTCGATGCAAATTTTTAGAGCTGTTTATTAAATATCGATGCAAGTTTATATCGATAGAACTTAAATTAATGTCGATGATTGCTGGCCAGACAACAGAAAGCTAACTGCTATGTCACTTTCAAATGTGCACTGTTAGTTGCTAATTAGCATGAATATGCAAGAGTGCCGAAGTGAGAAGCGTTTAATTCTCTATTTTTTTTATATTAAAATAAATTTGGTTCATAAACTGTTTTATTTTTAAAAATTAAACTAAACTGAAATGGTGCCTCTTGACAGTAAAATATCAGAAATGTTGGAGCTAATGTTTATTTTTTAAATACATAGAGGGAAGAGTTGAAGAATAACTCATTCAAGAGTTTAATATTTTAAATATCTCTTAATTTAATCTTTTTTCGTAGCAATCTTAAGTTTTCAGAAAAGTTTGCTTAAGAGTTAAGATAAAATAATATTTGGAAGTAAGTAAGGTGGGCTCATCAAATATGTAAGATAAAATCCGCAGTGTGGAAACCGTTTAAGAAACAGACACTCGATGATAATCTGGCCGGGGCATCAATGTCACCAAATTAACAAAATCCTTCAATAATTTATCATTTGCTCTGTTTCAGGTTTCCCCCCAAACTTGACTCAACATGACTGTCTTTCTCTCTCTCTCACTCTTTCGTACTCTCTCCCTTTGTCTCACAGAAAATTTGCCGGCTCAAGTTTTGTGCAAATCATGCCAAGGCATAGATTTCGAATTCATGTGAAAATCATGCTGCCCACCGCAATCAACCCCTCGTCGTCCTGATAGTTTCATCAGCTGTCCTTATGCTCCTGGGCGCTGACAATCTCCACAACTTCATCCACTTGCTGCAGCGCCAGTGCGAGAGGGAGAGAGAGAGAGACAAACAAAGCAAAGGAGAGTGGTTGTTAGAGTGAAAGAGAGAGGGAGAGGGAGGTGGGCAAAGGAAAATCAATGAATGATATTTCTTTATGTGGCTCAATTATTTGTTGCGGGGATTTGCTTTTCTTCCATTTCTGTCATCTCTGGGTGCGTGCTTCATTGTCCTTTTAAATGCTTTGACCAAATATTTTGGGTATTTGTGCAGCGCCTTTTGTCAGCCCTCTGCAGTCGCCAGGAGTCGGCGCCTGCGTTAATAATTTATGAATATTTGTTCATTTATTGTTTTGCATTATTAATGCGTTTATTATTATCCCCGCGCCGGACGAGGGAAGATGGGCAAAGATTTTGTTTTGATTTTAATTAAATCGACAGACGCACATCGGCTTAATTTAAAGTCATTTCCTCGCCCAAATCCCGCGTTTTGGAAACTCTGCTTGATAATTGCTGACGGGAGCTCAGAAATTTGGTGGACAATTAGTGGTTTTGTACTTAAGGTTTGGAAGGATAATAAATTGCCGGTTTGACAATCACTTTCCTATTTATGATTATATTTTAAATATTTTTGAATAGCAAATTATAAAAAGACTTTAAAAACAAACATTCAATTATATTATTAAATTTATACTTGCTTTAAAATCAAAATAAACAAGTTTATTAATAGTTTATTTTATGCCTGAGTTATCTTGTAGTATTTAAAAATTATAAGAATAAATGTTTGCATATATCTAATATCCAATATACCTGTACAAAAAATATTGTATATGAATTAAAAATATTAATTTGAGTTTTAAAAAAATATAAAAAGTTATGCTTATGTATTAAAAAATTATTTATTATCATATAATAAATAATGTGAATTAAATAAAGTGAATCAAAATTAAATTGCAAATTGAAGAAATTTTGCTAGTGATTTTATATTTTATATTTACTATATTAGATTAAGTTCTTGCACTGACATTTTCCTAATATATATCAGCATATATCTGAATTTCTTGCATATGTTTTTATATATATCTGTATAATTTATATTCAGCAGTTGTTGGCATTTAACGACATATTTTTGTTTTGGAATATATTCCAGTGCATATTAAGATTCTTTGAACATATGTGAAGAAAAAAAGCAAACTATATATTTAGTACAAATATATGTGTATGTATATAAACGCATGTGTGTGAATTGTTTGCGTGTGTAGATTGATACCAAACTGATTAATTTGCGTTTACGAACACGCCCAAATGAGAGAAGGGGTGGCGAAGTGGAAGGGAAAGGGGAAGGGAAAGGGGATAGGGAGGTGGATTGTAGTGCATGCTAAAGGAATAAGCGTCAATATTTGCACACAATCCGTACATATGCTCTAATTATGATGCCTTTAGCTGTGGGCAGTGCCGTTTCGCATTATGTTGACATCGATGCCGTGACCTGGACACACAAATGCAAACACACACACACACACACCCCAAGGCGCTGATCAAACACCGATGGACAGCAAAGTTTCCTGCTTTTGGTCTATTTCGAATCAACTAATTATGGTAATTTCCCGCGGAATGTCAACAAATATTTTGTAGCCGGTTATTTCAGAGAAATAGAGAGAGAGGGGGTGAGGGAGGGGGGAGGGAGTGTGGCCCCGGGGGCAACTGTATATGGCACATATATAAACACACCGAACAAATGGGAACCCAAGTCGAGCAGTCAAAACTCTTGACAAACGATGTTTACCCGCTGGCCATAACATTGTATGTACTTGGTTTATATTGCAGTCTGTCGCTGTCCTTGAGGAGAACACGTAACGCTCGGTTTATTTTTAACCAAGCTAACCAGTCAACTCAATGGCCAAGTGGGTGTGTAACTGTAACTCGAACTGTACCCAATTCGCTTGATTATGTTTGATTTTGGCCCCCCATATTTTATTATTATTTTACTTCTTTTTTTTATTTTTTTTTATTCATGCCCCGCTGTCCTGTAATTCGCTTTTAGCCAATAAATCGTTGACCCGCCAGGCTTAACTGGGCGCGGCGCCAAGCTGATTACGGCCACAATATTAATTCGAAGGTAATACGAATATAATCGCACTCATTTATCATTTTAATGTATTCGTTTTAGCTACTGTCTTCTGGGCGAGTCAACTTATCGCCATATCGTTTCGCGTTTAATGCGATTCATATTCTAATCGCGGCAAATTAGTCTCAGGTTGGTCTCCCGACAGGTGTTGCAATCTAATTTAAACAAAAAGGAGAAGCTTATAAGTGAAAAGAAATTATAAATTAATTTTTAAATATTTTAATATTTTTTTACAAGTTTATTTAAGATACCCTGCTTTCTAAAACCAACTGGCGCCTAAATGTATGCAACGTTTTTTTTGCAAAATTTAAAAATTGAAATTGAAGCAATCATTTTATGTTTTTTTTTTCGCGACTGGTGATTGATTTGGAATTGCAAAATTTGCAAACATCAATCAATGCAATTTTTTTGACTGGGACACGTGCAATGCACAAATGATATACGATGTAACTCAGATGTTTTGAAAAAAAGAACAATTTCTTAAAATTGCAATTAGGAAATTGGAAAGGGAGGCGACCAAGTATCCAATTTCAGCTAATTTCAACCAATTTAAACTTAGAAGTGCCTTTTTTTTTAATTTGAAGCACAATTTGTCAAAGGAGGCAACTAGAAAAGGCAGCCAACTGGAGAAGGGTCTGGTCAATTGGAATGGAATTGGTGTGTGAATTAATCATGGCCGCAATTTCAGTTAAAAAATGCGAAAAGTACACACAAAAACGGCGTCAATTTAAATAATACTTACGAGCCGAACGTACGCCCCTTAAAGGGTGTCAAAAGGGTTGGACGCAGGACCAAAAGGTGTCCGTCTACATGTCGGTGTCACTGTCACAGCTCATTTGGCATTCACAACATGCGCGCTTCTTGCCAATTTCATTTGGCGGCATCATTTCTTCTCGTGCCATTTTTTTTTTTTTGTCGTGTCGCCTTCGCTCTTGCTTGGTTGTAATGGAAAAACAAGATAAATGATTTAAAACTCGACTTTTCATTTCGCATATTAGCAGCGACGTGAGCCGACAGTAAAGCCACGATGTCGTGACCAATAACTATTTAACCCTCGCCACGGCCACGGCCACGGACAGTTCTGGTTCTGTAATTGTTTTCTATTAACGAGCCTCGATTTGTTTCACTGACTTTTACACACATACGCCTGATCAAAATATCACATTCCCCCCCCTCCCCTCCCCTTACCCCTCCTTAGGCTTGTAGCTACCACTTTGTGGACATATGTTGCTTTCATTCGAATGATATACGAGTCCCAGTGTGTGTGCGTGTGTTGTGTGTGTGTGTGTGTGTGTGGATTGCCCTGGGTGACTGCTGCCTGATTATGCTGGCCAGAAAAGCGACAGACCATAAAGTGGTTGCTGGTCTTTTGGTCTTACTCTATTTATACTTTTTTTTTAAATTTATATTAGCTTAACAGCAAAAAAGAAAATCTCCTTTATATGCAAAAATATTATATATATATATATAAACTATTTGATTAGTTTATCAAACTTAATTTTCATATATATATATTTATTATCAAATTTCTAGGTAACTATATAATTAAGTGCATATTTATTCACTTTTATGAATGATAAAAATCGCCCTGTGAATTGAATAGTTTGAGCAAATAAAACTTGAATTCCCGCATTGTTTTTTGTGTGACGTGTGTCGTTAAGTGTTTTCATTATACAATTTATGGAGTATTTACCGTACCAATAATAAAACAGCGGCATTTCGTCTTAATTAAGTGCTTAGCCAGGCTAAGTTTCGTAGGCGCTCTCAAGAAATTCATTGACAGCGACACGTGCTGTAAAAAAAGGGCGGCAACAACAAGAGCGCTGGGAAATGGGACAAAAGATAATGTGACAATCGGGTCGACTGTCATTGGGAAGTCAACAAGGGGCTGGCGGGATGATGCCACCACCGAATGAAACAATACAAATACTGGCCTGATGACTTAATTGATTAGACGGATAAAAAACGCGTTGCCAGCACCACAATTCCATACGCTCGGTCCCAACTAGGTGAAGGACACCCCTAGGCTGAGGTGAGACCCGAATCTGGCAAAAGGCGCACCGGGGCGTTCCTCAATCAGACAAGCAAACAATCAAGCAGCATTTCCCATCGAAAGGACAAAGAAACAACTTACAAGTTCCTTTTTTTTATATATACTTATATAATATCTGGTTACAGTTATGCTGGTAACAAAAAAAAAAACACGCACACTTCATTATTGTTGTGATGGGAAATTATTGTGTTAAGTGGCTGTAATGAGATAGTTGGAAGGAGCTAAAGGAAAAGTCTGTATTAGTGAGTATTGTTTATTAATTGAATTAAATAATAGATACAACAGCAAAGCAAGGCTATTTGGCCCTAATCTAATCTTATATACAGCACAAACAAATTCCTTTTTAGCTAAAGCTGCGTCATAAATTTAAGCCTTGGTACCTTAAAAGTTGGCTCTTAACTGGAATGTTGTGTGGGGTCTTTGAGGCGTTTTCTGGTTTTCAATTAAAAGTTTTTCAGGTGCGTAAATTTCCAAGTAATTCGCCACAGAGGAGCCCACTTTGAGCTGACTTTCAATTTATGGGCCCAAAAGGGGAAGAGTTTCATATTTTAGCACTCAATGGTTATTTGTGAATGCAATTGGATCAATCTGTGTGCTGACAACAACAAGAAACGTGTGCACAATTTCGAATTTTCCATTTTCCATTTTCAATTTCATTTTAATTTCAATTGCCATGTTCGTTGCACGTTGTAAGTGTCGTCCACATGGCCCTCAATATGCAATCCATTTAGGCATAATTCTTAATGTTTTGCTTTCAATTTGCTAAGACTACTTAGACAAGTCGCCTGCAAAACCAATTTGCATACGCATTTTCCACACTTTCCCCCCCTTTTGCATTGACATGCCGAAGATCTGCATACACATACACAGATACACACACACACACACACGTATATATAGACAGGTTGCAACAAATGCAGTTATTTACAAGAGCTGACAACCTTGTTTCAATTACATCAGACACAAGTTCCCTGAGGCTGACCACAATTTACGGGAGTGAATGTTGCAAAATCTTAAGTCGTTTTACCCTGTAATAAAGTGCTTGTGGGGTAGTATAAGTAGGAGTAGCGACTGTGAGAAGTATTTTTTTAATTTAGTAGTAGTTGTAACTGGAATTGTGAAGTAAAGTTATGAGTAAACCAGTTTAAATAGTATTAAAATAGTAGTGCGGTAATTATTGTAGGAAATATGGAAATAGTAGTAGTAAATAGTAGCAGTAAATATGGAAATAGAAGTAGTAGTTATAGTAGTAGTATAAGTAGTAGTAGTATAATTAGTCGAAGTAGTGGTAAAAGTAGTAGTTGTAGTAGTATAAGTAGTTGTAATAGAAGTAGTAGAATTAATAGAAGTAATAGAATAGAAGTAGTAGTAATTAATGTATTCGAAATATTAGTCATACTAGTTTTAAATGTATAATGAATATAAGTAGTATAAGTTGAAAAAGTAGTAGAAATAGTAGTAGAAAAAGTAGTAGAAATAGTTGTAGAAATAGCAATATAATTATTATAAGTAGAATTAGTAATAAAAATAATTCAAATAAGTTTAGTAGCAATATTAATAAGACTAGTGTAAAAAATGAAATGAAAATCAAAACATTTTATTTGTCTACATTCTCAAACTCTCTCCTGACTACAGGGTATTCCCCATCGATCAGTTACATTCTTAGCTATGCCACTTGTTTGTTTGGTTATTTGTGCACTTTCCACAAGTCAATGCAGCTGATTTTATTAGAAAACATTGTGTTTTCTTATTGAATAATTGCATTGTATTCCTTAAACTAAATTTCAAAGAGTGCAAGTTGAAGGAAATTCTCTGTAAAATGATTGAGATTAAAGGCAACAATGTTTACATAGTTGTAAAGTTAACAAACATAGTTATAGAAAACAGTAACTATTAAAATACATTTTAGCTAGTCGATTGGATATTTAACAGCATATGTTTGAAGGGAAGGAGAACATTGCGTAGAATCCTGAATCCCTTAATACCATTAATGGCATTTCCATTGCGGATAATTACGGGGGTTGTCTACAATTAGAGTCTGCCTTGGCTTATTCACGCCTTTAAATTTGCATTTACCCACCCCAAACCCACAACAAACCCCAAGGCTGGGCTCAAGCACATTTGAACTCACCCCAAAACATTTTCCTAAAGCTTCCATGTAAATCATGATGCCAGAGCAGAGTTGACAGCAAACAGTTGACTGTGTGTGTGTGTGCGTGTGTGTGTATGGGTGTGTGTTCGTGTGTGTGTGTGTTAGGTAAGTCGAAGAGTTGCTCGCTTAGGAAGATTCGTCAGATTCGCATAATTAATTGCGAAGCTTGGGGAGCTAACAGCTTCCTGGAGCCTGAAGTACAAGCGCCAACCTGGTCACAGCCGTGCTCTGGAATTTTGATTGTGTGTTGTGTGTTCAAACAAGGGATGGGGGAGGGGGGAGGGGGAGGGGGAGGGGGAGAGGCATTGATATGCCCTCCTGCATGGGTGTGCTTGTAGCGATTTGTGAACGTAATCAGGTGGGGATTGAACGAAGGGGGAGGAAGGAGTAGGAAACCCCTTTTGGGTACTCACCTTGCGCTCGTCGCTGGCATTTGGATGGCACAAAATTAATTGCTTTTGTCATTATACGGAATCTTGAGGACGGCTCGTTGCTCGCTGCTCGCTGCTCGCTTCTAATTTAATGTAGTGCAGTGTATTCTGCTGTGGGGCACTCTCCAAGGTATCCCAGCCTGCAGCTAGTCCTCTGTCTGTCTGTCTGTCTGTCTGTCTGTTGATGTTGTCGGCACTGTTGATTTGTGATTTATGAAGATTAATTTATTGCTAAATAGTTGAGCATAATTTATTTAACATTGATTTCAACTTGGATTAGTTTTACACCTGACAGCCTCTAAACGGCTGTCATGACAACATGAAAGATGCAAACCTGGGGCTTAAATAGGGACTCATTGTTTAGAACGGGTTTAAAGTTAAGTTACTTTAAATGTTTTTTATCAGGTCTGTAATTATAATCTGTAAAATTAATATAGATTAGGTATAGATAATTAAAAAGTCATTTACTTTCTATAGCGATATTTACTGTGGAAGCATATAGATCAATAATAATATGTTTATAATGCATAATATGAGATTTATTATAAAATGGTATATTTATTTACCGGCATACTGGAATTTACCTTATGGATGCTACAAATTTTCCAGTTAGTATATATCATCATATATCACTGCTTTAAATATATATATTTGTTTCCCAATCTGGACTAAAATATGTCTCTTTGGCTTTTCACTTCAGTATCAGCTTAAAAGTGAATCGAATATTTTCTCAGCTCTCTGTCAGATCTGAGCTGACTCTTGAGATTTTCCCTACACTGATATCTTCCCATTGAATAGTCTTTTTGTGTGCCTCGTAAGGGTTGCTTGGTTTGCTTGTACGATAAACACTTGACAATATGACATGGACGTTGGGCGAAGGACTCCAGGATGGGTGCTAATTTAAGGAGCGCTGGAAAAGCGACGAGTGTTTTGGACCCACTTAATGGTTTGTTTTCGGTTGACAACTTTCCGTTGGGCACTTGACAATTGTTTGGCTTGCGGTTAGCCAGGGACACTAACAACTAATTTAAAGCAATTATGTAAAAAGTTTTTGGCAATTGTCGAAAGGGGCATTTAAAGTTTGCCAGCCGCAAATTTTGCGTTCGTTTATAGTTTTAATTAAATTTAGCAAATTATGACAGCAAATTCACTTAGTGCTAAAACACATTTAAGTTTATATATTTAATTGAATTTGACAAACACTTCGCATACCCTGCAATTTTCGCGTGGAGCGGGAGGTTTGGGCAGTCAAGTCCCAGCGCGTACGTTCATAAATCTCATCGGCATTTAGACTGCACTTGCTCAAAAAGTACAAAAATAATAAGCAATCATAATAATACTACTTAAAAAGAAAAAATCTTTGCACGCATTTCATGGGAATCCTCGCGACTGAAGTCGCCACGTGACCGCCGACGCACTCTGATTAGCCCGGCCAAGCTCACTCCAATCAGCGGATCACCCCTTCAGAGACCAGCCACCAGCCACCAGCCACCAGCCAACAACCACCACCAGCTAGAAGCACTCCTCGGTTGCACCAATATCCGATTGCACATGGCTCGAGTCGGGGTTCGAACCTTGGCTGCGCCTGCACTTGACGCGTGCGGATTGTGGGAAGCTTTTTTTCGAGTGTCAAATTTTTATGACTTTGTTTGATTTCGGGCTGGCGCAACGCCGCTAATGGAAGCCACTTGTTCGACCCGTCGCAATTAACGAGATTTCATCTTTTCGCAGTGTCATCTGGGAAGTCCTTGTTTAGACTCCTTTTGTAGTAGGCAAAATCAAGTGTATCTCATAGACTTAAATTCATTAGAATGTTTGTGTTAAACATGTTACTAAATAATACTTTCGAAAATTAACAAGGGGGGAGTATACTGTTCTTTCAGAAAAAAGTCGAGAAAAATAAAAACACAAAAATCAGAAAACTTTAGATGTAGAATCAAGAATAATTACAAATCATGATCACAATGGTCTCAAACATGAAAATCGGTTAAGTTTTGGCAAAGTTATTGGGATTCAAAGTCAGGGTGATACTTTTTATATGGGTTAAGGAACTTTACATGTCAAATTTTTTCTCAATTTTGGCATGATTTTTGACAAAAAAATTGACCTCCTCAGAAACACTTTTAAAGCTGATTTTTTTTACTAATTATGACACCCGCAATCGATTAAAAATAATTTCTTAAAAATTTAAATTTTGAAAAAAAAATTTTTTCGAAAAATTACAAGGGGGGAGTCCATTGTTTTTTTTAGAAAAAAGTCGAGAAAAATAAAAACACAAAAATCAGAAAACTTAAGATGTAGAATCAAGAATAAGGACAAATCATAATCAAAATGGTCTCAAACATGAAAATCGGTTAAGTTTTGGCAAAGTTATTGGAGCTTGAAGTTCGGGAGGAGTACTTTATATGGATTGGGGGAGCTTACATGTCAATTTTTTTCCCGTTTTTTGAATGATTTTTGACAGAAAAATTGACTCTCGCAGAAATACTTTTAAAGTTGATTTTTGTACTAATTATGACACCCGCAATCGATTAAAAATAATTTCTTAAAAATTTAAATTTTGAAAAATTTTTTTTTCGAAAATTCACAAGGGGGGAGTCCATTGTTTTTTTCAGAAAAAAGTCGAAAAAAATAAAAACATAAAAATCAGAAAACTTTAGATGTACAATCAAGAACAATTACAAATCATGATCAAAATGGTCTCAAACATGAAAATCGGTTCAGTTTTGGCAAAGTTATTGGAGTTTGAAATCCCTGAGGAGTACTTTATATGGATTGGGGGAGCTTACATGTCAAATTTTTTCACGTTTTTAGCATGATTTTTGCAGGAAAAATTGACCCCCTCAGAAATACTTTTAAAGATGTTTTTTATACTAATTATGATGCCAGCAATCGATTAAAATAAAATCGGAAGATTCTAAATTTTTAAATAATTTTTTTTTTAAATTTCACAAGGGGGAAGTACAGTGTTTTTTTTCAGAAATAGTAAAAAAAATAAAAACACAAAAATCAGAAAACTTTAGATGTAGAATCAACAATAAGGACAAATCATGATCAAAATGGTCTCAAACATGAAAATCGGTGAAGTTTTGGCAACGTTATTGGGGTTCAAAGTCTGGGAGAAGCACTTTATATGGATTTAGGAACTTTACATGAAAATTATACCCCCTCGGAAATACTTTTAAAGTAGATTTTTATACTAATTTTGTAGTTTTGTAATATTGCTTGTGAAAATGCCTTTCCATGATTCCAATTTTAAATCGAGCCATGAACCGTGTGAGTTCTGAGCCAACCTTCTTTTTGGCTACGACTTTGGCATATAATATTTCAAAATATTGTTATAAACAGAATTTAAAATATGGTATGAAATTCGTTGCACTTCATAAGCAAGTCCGGTTGAGTTGTCAATTAGCCAACTGCGAAAGCCGCAAATGACATTTGTAATTCAATGCGGCTTAAGAGACCCAACGTGGTTTTGCAACTCGTGTTCGCAACTCGTTGGCCAAATTGTGGCCATTTGTGCTAATATGAGAAGATTGTGCTCCATAATCGCATTGGCTGTTTCATATTTCAACCGAAGCAAATCAAAATGTAAGTGGAAATCGAGTGCGAGGCATACAAATACAAATACAAATACAAAAATATATATACAAATACAAAAGATAAAACCAAACTCTGATTGCTCGGCAATGGGCAAATGTGATTTATGCGGTTCGCTCTATGGAAAAATGTCAGCAGCAATTCCAGCGTCGAGGCACAAATTAACTTCAATGGCTGCGCCAGGATCTGCGACCAGGTCCTGAAAGGCGAGACGTGTCCCGTAACTCAATAGCAGAGCGTAGGCTGTTGCTTTTCGCTCTGACTGTGGCACAGAGGTCACATTTGGCTGCCAGCTTGGTAAGTATTCCCCCGAGGAGCCGAGTAATTTTCTACCCTTGGCACTAAGCATTATTGTGCATTAGAGGACTAATAAACAGGTTCGCAGCAGTGCTCAGCCTCATCAGGCTCGTTATCCTGCGCCCCGTTTTGTCCTCTTTTATTCATAGTTTTCGCCAGGCCTGCAGCTTTTACCTACTACGTGATTTGGGGCAATAACTCATCGGACGCAAGACGCAAA
This sequence comes from Drosophila lacertosa, assembly GCA_004143845.1. NCBI lineage: Eukaryota > Metazoa > Arthropoda > Insecta > Diptera > Drosophilidae > Drosophila > Drosophila lacertosa. Next base: position 171,433 of record SCDZ01000112.1, read on the forward strand.
TCAAGAGCCAAATAAATCACGAATACTAAATTAATTCACTTTTTTAATTAAAGCAGAAATATATACATATATATATATATATACACAAAATGAGACACATAAGTCTTGGCAAGTGTCCTTCAGAGTCCACCAAATTAAAAATGTAATGATATGTGATTTAAAATAAAATAAAAATGTGCTAATGAAATATTCACAGAAAATTAGGCAAATAAAATATTATTTAAAATGAGAAAGGTTAAAAATTTAAATTGAATTTATGTCTTGAGAAGAGCATTATTTAATAGAATGTCATATACTAGGGTATAGCAGATGGTATTTTATTATATAGAATAGTATATTTTTTAACAATTATATTTTATAAATATTTTTAAATTTATAACTAGCAACAAACCTGTTTTAATAAAAATACTACATTATAAAAAAAAATATATATACGTATATATTTAATAAAATAAAATTAAATAAAAATAAAACGGTAAAAACAAATATGTGTATATTTAATAAAATAAAATGATATAATAATACTAAATTAAAAAAATATATATGTATATATTTGATTATAAATGATAAAGAGGAAACATAGATTTTTCTTTCTTAAACAATTTTACAAAACTATTTTAAAAGTTAAGCAACCATTGTCAATAGTTATAATGTGTAAGCATTTATTTTTTTTATTTTTTTATTTTATAAATATTTTTATATTATTAAAAATACTACATTATAAAAAAAATATATATACGTATATATTTAATAAAATAATATTTAAAATAACTAAATTAAAATAATATTTTAAGTATATGTTTAAATATAAACGTATTTATATTCTGTAACATTTTGGTATATAGTATCAAAGGTCGAATTATTTTAAAATAAATAAAACCTTTATTCAATAATATTTATAAATGCTTTTCTTAAACAAATTTACAAAAGTATTTTAAAAGTTAAGCAATCATTGTTAATTGTTATAGTGCATAAGAATTAATTTTTTTTTTTTATTTATTTTATGGATACATTTTTTGTTTAGCATCAAGTGATGCAGTAGGCCAGGGGCGGAGGAGGGGGGAGGGGGTTGCAAAGGCTGCCTAATGCCGACTTATGACACCAAAATATTTAACTGCTCAATTTTCGGGCGTTGCGCCTTTCGCTGCCCGGCCCGGCAAGGGGCGGGGCGGGGCGGGGCGGGCTAACAAGGGGTTACACTTGAATTAGTCCAGTGGGATTCGGCGGCTCGGAGGGCGTCTCTTTGTTTGCCAACTGGCAACGGGCAACTGGCAACGGGCACTTTGTACTTGGGTAATCACGCAGCAGGACTCCGCGTTCGTTTGTATTGGCAACAATTGAGACGTTCAATTGGCAACAACAACCACCCAACAACAACAACAACAACAACTACAACAACAACCACCGTTGACACTTCGTCTATTTTGGTGGCCTGCTGAGCGTGCGATTAGTTTGGGAAGCTGCCTGATGTTGCGCATCCGTAAATTACTATTGCGGTTCGATGTGGTTACTGCTGGGTGGTGCTAGGGTGGCTCTGACACAGTCCGGGAATCGCCCCAGTTGTCTCTGTTGTTGTTCGCGTCCACTTCAAATTGTCAGCAGGTGCAGCAGCGTATGCATTATAAAAACAACAACAGCAGCAGCAGCAACAACAGACAAGGATACAAGGATACACATGGAGGAGTGAAATCAATGATTGCCATGCAGGTCAGTCTTTATATGTTTTGGGCCATTAACGAACATTTCGTCGACTGTTGGCGCAATAAAAATGCAATTGTCATTAAGTGCCGCGAATATGTCGCAACTGCGTCCCATCTGCCCCATGGCCAAAAAGGGGGCACTAAAAGCGCTCAATGTCCCCTGGTCAAGTGCGTGGATAATGTTGCAAATCCATCAAAAATAAATAGTTACTTCATTGATTCATTCACATACAAACATTTCAGTTTGTTGCTATTAAAAGTCTAGGATTTTAATGTGTAACTAATCAAGCTGCCAATAAATACAAATATAAATATCCGAAAAAATGGATATGAATAAATTTAGATTTAATTAAATTTAATTAAATTAAATATTAAATTTAAAAGGATCGCTTAATAATAAAGTGATAGCTATAAAAATAAATCTATTTAGTATTGAGTTGTTTGTAACTTGAATAGAAACTTTGCCAGTAATGAAGAGCAAGCTTTATAACTCTTTGGTTTGTCTTCACATAGAACATAAATTTATATTAAATAACACTTGAAAATTTAAAGGTTTTCATTTAATTTTTAGCCTTAATTGTTTTCACTCTCACACAAAGCCGAGGGGGTCAAAGGAGACACAGAGTTAATCTTTATGGTTCTCATGCTCACAGTTTATTACACTTATACCTTGCACAACAATTTGGGATTATTAACACTTATTTCAACAGCAAAATTCAATTAACTGCCATTGTTTTATCTCTCTGACAACCCTCGAATTGATGCGCCAGCAGAATTTTAAACAAAAAAAAAATAAAGAAAATATAAAGGGTGTAAAGTCTTGAGTCATCTCTTGGAATGATGATCTCCATGATGGCGGCAATAAATTCGCATTAAGACCGCAGATGTTGTTACACGATCTTTTGGACAGTGCCTCAAAAAAACCTTAAGTCACGCAAGTCCGAACTGATCACTGATCCTGCTGGGCTCGAAACCAACCCAACCCCTCCAAAAGTACCTTCGCTAATTGCGCTTAATTCGTTCAAAGAGCCCGCATAGCTTTTTTTTTGTTTTATTTTATAGCGCATTAGTCGTAAAACATAGCCACGATCCAATATTATTTAGAAGCAAAGGCAAATAGAGAATACAGACGGAAGTTGCTGATTTCTTGACTTCTGATCGTTTAAGATTGATTGATCAATGCTTTACGATCACCTACGCCCGGTCAACGACTCTTCGGGCTTTGCTTTTCCGCCGTTCGGCAAACGTTTGTTCATTAAATCGCAGGATGTTATCGATCATTGCATAAATTAAATGTTCGATTTGCTTGCTGAGCATTTTTAGTATTTATTGCTGCTGCTGCTGCTGCTGCTGCGGTAATTGCGGCTAATGAGTTGAAGTCAAAGTCAGTAAACATAAAAATGACATATGCATAAATCTATCAATCCCCCAAAAATGCTGCTGGTTCAAATATTTCATGAGTACTCGAAGTTAACTTCAATTGGGCCTAAATCGAATGTGTTTAGTATCATTGAGAAAACATATGAAAAATAAGTAAAAATGCTTTGAGTGCTTGACCAGAAAATACCCTGTCTAGACTTGGAATTACCCCATAAGTAAATTTACTTATTTATTGCATCATCTCTGGGAGAAAAAGAACTACGTTTTGCAATTACTCTTTTATAAAGGAATATTACTCATCAAATAGAGAAATTTTATAAAAACAATATCAGCAGATATGTGAGTAAAATTTCATATTCAATATATATAGATTTTCCAAGGTGTCTGCTATGTATATTTTTTTTTAAGCAACAGCCAAATATACTAACCATTTTTTAAAGCTCATTTTGCCAGCTTACAAAGTTGGAAAACTTGGTTATTACTAGGAAAATGCTTTTATAAAAATTAATTATATTTTTCTTGATGTCATTTTTATAGTTTGTATAAAGTAATAAAAATAAAAATAATTCATAAATAATAAATTATTGAAAAATAAATAGTAAATAAATTTTTTGTTGTATTTTATATAATTACAAAAAATATTCTCGGATTAAGCATAACATAATATTTTCTATCTATGTAGGATGTTATTCCATTCCAAACCCTTCATTTCCAAAGTGTACAAAAATTGTTAGAAAAAGAAAAAAAAGTTGCGCACGTGTTGCAAGGTAGACAAATATTTTTTATTGATGAAATTGGTTTGGCTGCGACTCCATTTGCAAAGTAGACAAGTTGCCAAATTGCAGACTTGGGAATTTGCGGAAAAGTGAATATGGAAAAGCGTCTATTTTCCATTGCCCGCCAGCCGCCGTTATTACTTTTTATTGTCAAATTTGTTTAGAGCGGAACGAAATGGAGCCTTTACCCTCGTCTCGTACGTGATATCCGATATCCTCGGTCCTCGGACACTTTGGGGAATACACTCGATACGAGCTGCCTTCCACTTATGACTGCTTAATCATAGTGAAGTTTTGCATACTCAACGAGTTTTTTCCACATTCGACATTCGACATTCTTATTTGTGTTTTCTTCCATTTCACTGTCACAGCCTTGGACAAAGGCATTGTCAGGTGCCGGGCAGGTGTCAGGAGTGCGAACAAAAGGACTCGAATTTATTGACAGTTTGACTTGAAGTTTCTTTATCGAACACTTCGTAAAATGGGGTTTTTTTTTAAATAACTTCAACTTAAACAACAGAAAATATCTTTAGATAAAGAATATTATCTGTAGAATTTTTTGCTATTCCGATAGAAAATAAACAAAACTCGCTTTATTTAGTTTTTAAATTCTTAATAAATTTAATTTATTGGAAAACATAAAAATACTTAAAAAGTATGTTAGATTTTTATGATGTATTTTGTTGTTGTTGTTGTTGTTACTTGTTGAACATTAAAATGAAAATATATATATATATTTATATATTCATTTAGCATTTGTTTGTTTTTACATACATACACACATATGTATAAATAAGTTAAAAATTTATTAATTAGACTAAATTCATTGGAATGATATAATATCAAAATATTTGCATAGTACAGTGTTTTAAAATTTCACAACTATCTAGAAGCGAAAATTTGGAACATTTTAGTTTATTTTATAATTGTTTTTTTTTTTGTTTTTTATTTTTTACAATTAGTACACGCACGATTCTTGGCTTTGATTTTTGATTTGATTTTTGCGCCTTAAGCAACATCTTTTTTTTGTATTATTTTTTAAATGTTTTTTTTTTAGCAGCTACGAAGAATTCCATGTTTTAATTTAATCCAAATACAATCATACAAACGAACAAACACACACACAGACATATCGAATATGTTTATTTATATTTATATATATATTTATAATTTACAATAAAACAAATTTATGTGAATTTTTTCTTTATAGTTTTAAAATTTTGTGTGTGTTGCTTTCCGCTGAGAATTTGAGAGACAGCGAGAGTGAGTGAGTGAGAGAGAGAGTGAGAGGGGGAGAAATGTGATTTTTGTTTTTGGTTTAAGTGTTCGGTTTTCTTTGGTATATAGTCGTTATATGGTAGGCATCTATTAACTTCATTTTTTTTTTGGCAACAATGGAAATTTCTGTTGGGTTGGAAACGGCTTAGTCTAGTCAAGTTTTATTAACGGCAAATGGAAACGCGTGCCGACCATTTGAGTCGCCAGCTATTGCACAATGAATCCGATTGGAGGCGGCCCGCAAATGCGGAGCCAGCGTTGGCTGCTGAAGCTGCTGGCGGGGATGCTGTTATGCCAGGAGGGAGACCTTTTGGCAGTTCAGCGAGCTGACCGGCGTGTTGACGTTGACGGGCGCTGGTGGCGCCACCTGCTGTGGCACGGCGCCCGGTGGCAGGACCATGCCCGGGCCGGGGCCGGAACCGGGTCCGGGTCCGGGTCCGGCGCTCAGTTCGGCGGCGGCGGCGGCGGCGGCGGCAGACATGAAGTCCACCTTGCCGAGGTGGACGCGCAGATCGGTGTGCTGGGTCTCCTTGTGGCGGCGCAGGTCCACCTTGCGCTGGAAGGACTTCTGGCACATCTTGCACGAGAAGGGCTTGTAGCCAGTGTGCTTGCGGGAGTGCGTTATCAGGTTGGAGCTCTGGCTAAAAGCCTTGCCGCACACCTGGCACTTGTGCGGTTTCTCGCCTGCAACGAACCAAGCAAAAAAAGAACATTGCGTTAAAACTAAAATCGATAGGCCTTTTCACATGCTGCATGCCACACTTGTCCTTGCAACCAGTGCGCGCCATTTTCAGAGCTAAGCTTTCATGGCCGCACAAGCAAAAAAAAAAAGGACTTAAATCTAACCAACCACCCAGCCACCCACACATGGCCCGTCTGCAACCCCCAACAGTGTCTGAGTCAGACAATCCCCCCCCCAAAATTCAACTTATGCTCTGCCCCAGGCGCAATGTAAGTCCTCGTCATCATCTTCTCCGTATGCCAGCAATGGCGTCGACGTTTGCCAAACCGCAACCCCCAACAACAGCCCCCCTCCCCCCTTCTGGCTGGCCCTGTTGGAAGTTTTTAAATTTGAACTTTTTGGTGTTTGCGGCTTGGCACTTAAAGCCAGCCACATAAAATTGCACAAAATGCTAAAAGAATTTCCTTAAAGCATTTTAACGGGCTTGTGTTTTTCTTTTATATTTCATTTATGGCACATTTTCCTACTGTTTAAATTTTCATTAGAGATTTGTTCGCTCTCTCTCTCTCTCTCTCTCTGTCTCTCTCTCTCTTTGCCACCCTAATTGAATTTTTATTTTTATTCTTTTTTCCTTGCTCTCTCCTTTTGTGGCTTGGCGGCGCCAAGTGATAACAAAAATTTCATTTGAGTTTTGATTTGATTCGCTATCTGAGTGAAAATAAACGGAGAGTTGCTTTTAAAAGAAAATTGTGTAAGGAAAATAAGTTTTATATAATTTTTATAGATAAATAATACTATATGCATACATATATACTATATGAATACTTCTCTCTACTAATTTTTTATAAAAATGTGCTTAAGCTTTCAACAATGTTTAAAAACCCAAAGAAATTAATTTTTTTAGTATGTATAATTTTAAACTGTTTTAATTTCTAGCAGTGTAACTATAGTATATTTAATTCTTTCTTAGTAAATAGCAACTATTTCCGTACAAAGCCAAACGCTGACTGTCTTCGAGTCTAGTCATATATAATTTGACCAGGTTGTCTATTTTTTCTTTTATGATTTCCCATTTTATGATTGTTTGCAATGGTAGCACACAAAAATGTGCGCTTATCTACGGTACCTTTGCACTTTGCCCAGCACAGATAATGCTATATACACACACACACACACACACACACAGGCAGACACTTTGGCTACAAAATAACGACAAAATGCTAACTTGAGTAAAATTTGCGAGGGCCTCAACTTAAACATAGGGAAACTGAACAGCGAACAATGTATATAAAGGAACAACAATAACATGCCAACACTATGGCATATACACACACACACACACACACACACACATACACGCATGGCTGTTGGGTGCCATATACTATAGTATATATGTATATATATGGTAAAAGGGAGTGGATTGGGGCGTAAGTATATAATGGAATTGCAGCGACGTGATTCTGAAACATTCGACCGTTGGGATGTGCTCTGATTCAACTTTAGCTCCCGCGGCAGGAGTCGCTTGTGCTTAAGGAGCAGCAGGAGCAGGAGCAGGAGCAGAAGAAGGAGCATGAAACGGGACGCAGCTGAAGCAAGTAGTAAAAAATTGAGTAGTCATGCTGTTGGAGTAGCTCTCGGCTGCTCGCAGTCCGCACGGAGCATGCCCTGAGCTGAGCTGAGCTGAGTTGAGCTGGAAGGGTTTGTTGAGCAACTTTTGCTCGGGGCACGTTCGTGCACTATCGGCACAAATAACGTCACGTAGTCGCAGAGATTATAGAGCAGCTTTTATTATTTATCACGGCAAACGAGCAACGAACACTAACGAGACCCAAATCCAAATCCCGTCGGCCGACGGCAGTCGGCAGCTGGAGCTGCTCCATCTTGACACAATGAGGGATGCGGGGGTGTTTCTCCTAACACAGCTGTAGATATATATACACACACAAATACATACATATATATATGTATATATAGCCATGGCTTTGCTTATGTGAGAGTTTGGGGGCGTATGAAAATTGGACTTGAGGGGGGGGTGGAGGGGAGGGTTGGGGCGTCTGTTTGGGGTGCCGCTTTTTTGTATGTACAGATTTCAAGGATTTTTATTGCATCACATTGTGGAAATTCTTTTAAATCTTTGCTTGCTTCTGCGCTGCTTTTTCTTCTACTCTTCTAATATTTTATGTCTGTCTGTTTGCTTGGGTAACTGTCTATGTGTGTGTGTGTGTGTGTGTGTTTGGTGTGTGTCTTAGAAGCATACTTGGCAAATCCTTTCAATTCAACACGTTTTATATTTCGCTTTGCTTTGCCTTTTGTCATTTTGTGTTTTTCTTCAGTTGAACTCTTGAAATAACGCATACGCAGCGTGGGCCAGACACAAAAAAGAAACTTAAATAAAATGACTTTCCCCTTACACTTTGGAATCAGTTTAGTATTTTTGGAATGTGTTGAGATTTGAATTGCGTTTTGTATATTTTTATGTATTGATTTGTTTCAGTTATAAGTTAAAGGAAGACAAAGATTGGAAATTAGTTTGAAGCGTTTGGAATAACAAATAATAATTTGCTGTACATTCAAACATATATATATATAGTATATATATACAAATCCAATTGCTTAGCTTCTTTGATTAAGTTTAGCTTTCATTTACTGATCTCATAGAATATTAAAGGCAATTGTTGAAACCTTAATTATATAATTAATATAATTGATTAGAAGCTCGTTACAATATTTAAAGAAATGGTTGAATATTAAAAACAATTATCATTTAATAAATTATTGCTTAGTTGTCTTAACTTCAAGTCATTCATAATTTCTTCAAATATTTTCCATTCAGTTTTATATTTTCCTTTAAAGAACCTTATAAGGTCAAGGCTTTAAGCTTTAACTTATCGATTTGTTTGCCAGACTTGGCAATGCGCAAGGTGTTTAAATATGGAAAAGAATTTAGAGTTGCAGATCGAAATGAAACTCATGAATAAATAAACAAGCTGGAAAATACTCACACACACACACAGACAGACAGACACACGCACATATATACATATGTATATGGAAAATTTATTTGTTCCGCTTTTATGGCGCATAAATTTACAAACAAAAAATCTGAGGCAGGAAAATAAAAAATGAAAATGCGAGCTAAACACAAAAAGGATATAAAAGAAAAGAAAAAAACGTAGCCAAACGTGAATGCGGAAATGAAAAACAACAACAACAAAGAAAAGGCAAATGTTGTTGAGGCAAATCACATCGATGTGGAAAAAAATCTGCTGCCGCGGTTATTGCCGGCAATAGAAACACGTCGTCCGAACACGAAACTCCCAGGAAAAAAGCACAAAAATTAAGGATGGTCCTAAAAAGGAGCAGAAGGAAAAGCACGCACCGAAATCAACGGACAACAAGAAGAAGAAGAGATGCAAACGAAACTAAGCTGAGGCAAAAGCCAAGGACTAAAGCAAATCCCAAGTTGTTCAGGATCCGTAACCAGATAACTTTGGCCACATGTGTGCGCCGCAGAGGGCGTCCTTTTAGGGGGGGGGGGGGGCTGTTGGGGCACACGTCCTAAATCGAAGACGCCAAACGATAAAAATGTCTGAAATATTTGCGTCTGTATGCGTGCGGAGTCGCTTTCCACTGATTTGGCCAGACGCTCGCTAAAAATGGCTCTGAAAGGGGGTTGATGGGTGTGGCCAACTGGGGTCTGGGCTGGGGGCCTGCTTATTAGACAGTTATTATCCTTGCAATTTGCAAACTGATTTCAGCGCTCAAAATGTTCAGAATGAAGCAAAATAATAATGTTAAAATTAAATTTACAAATGATTTTTTATTGAGAGGATTTCAATTTGATTCTTTAAGTTGTCAGACATTTAAATGATGTTGGATACTTTTAGAATATTTTAAAGTTAAGTATTTAATATGTTTTCTTTTTATTTTTTCTTTTTTTCTGCAGACAACAAAAGTGGCATTTAATAGTTTAACTAAGCAAACATACCCAAACACGTTTGCATTTGATAATTAGCAAATAAAAGTCTAATAAACAAACTCAAAATAATAAATATAATAAGATCATACTAAATTTAAAACAAGCTTGAACATATCTAAGAATTTTTTTTGGGTGCAAATAAATTTTTTACCAGCGTTCACTGCTTAAAATAAAGATGATAGTCATATGTCAGGCTGGTGGGGAGATTAGGCCGCCACGTAAGCGGATCGGAATGGGCAAGGCAAATGGAGATAAACAAGCGACAAACCAAACTATAGAAATCGATGCCTACGCTGTGCGAAATGGCGTCGCAAAACTGAGCGGTGGCAGCGCAGCTGCGACGTTTTTGGCGGAGCTTTGTTGTTATAGTCATTTTATATAGGGGTGTATGCGCACACTCACACACACACACACAAACGCAGGCAAATGGACGCATACAGTCGCAGCTGTGTCGCTGTGTGCGTCGTGTTTGTTATTCGTGTGTGTGCGCGCGTATAAAACAGAAAATCAAAATCTCTTGACTAAATTTTTCATTGGTCGGCTGTGATTTCTCTGCCCGCGTCGCTCTCGCTCGCTCTCTTTCGCGCGCCAAGGCGTAACGGCAGTCTGTATATGTACGTTTGTTTGTATTGTGTGCAGTTGTTGCTTTGTCGTCGTCTTCTTTCCAATGCCTCTCCCAAACTTTTGTACATAGGTCGACGTCAACGCTGGTCCTCTTATCAGTTACATTTTGCTTTTGTATATATTTCCATGTGTGTGTGTGTGTTTGTGTGTGTTGGGTGTCGCTCTCTTGCGATTTGGGGAGAGTGAGCGCGCTTTTATAGTTGGGCGCTCTTTTCAGCTGTTTTTGCGCGTTTCTATTGCCGTCGTCAGCTCCATTTTCGCAATAGCCCCGCCCCTCGCCGCCCCCCACACTTCAGCCTCACAAATTTCGCCGTTCTGTCAACTGGCAACTGTAACTGTAATTGAAACGGCGACTGCGGCTTTTTGGGTGGTTGGTGGTTTGTTCGGCGCTTTAATGGCGCCCGTTTCCAAGCCATGTTCCCCATTTGCGTTTAACGTTGCGAATGTCTAAAAATTGCAAAATCTCGTTGCCATATGTGACTGTATGTATGTATGAATATCTGTGTATATATGTATGTAAATAAACCCACGTGTCAATGCCCTGTTCTTATCATAGATTTTGCATATATACTATGCTAACAAATCAAGTTCTTGTTGACCCATAGACGAACTTTTATCATTATAGAGTAGTTAAGTTGAGCAACTCTATTCGAGTTTACTTACCGGTATGAATGTAGGTGTGCTTCTTCATATCACTCTTCTGGTGGAACCGCTTGCCGCAGTAGGTGCAGGGATAAGGCCGCGTGTCGCTGTGGATGAGCAGATGGGTGGACAGGGTGCTGGAGCGCTTGAACCGTTTGCCGCACTGTTTGCACTCGAAGACCTTTTCCACGTTGTGCACCGCCCTAAAGAAAAACGCCACAAAAAAAAAAGAAGAAGAAGAAGAGGAGAATGAGAGAACTGTTAGAGGACATGCAGGATAACAAGCTGGCGGCTATTTGGTGTAATTAAAGCCGAGCTCGAATTCCCTGGAGCGGCTGCTGAATGCTAAATACGACCGCAAAGCAAACATTTGGCCAGGCCAAATCCAACATTTCAGCTAAATTAAGTAACGCAAAACTGTCCCTGGCCCGGACGCTCATTAAGCATGCAAAGTGCCCCCCAACTTAAAGTGGGAATGGGAATGGGAATGGGAATGGGAATGGGGTTGGGGTTGGGGAATGGTTGCGGCAGAGTGCTTTGCATACCTGTGCTGGCTGAGGCTGACCTCGTGGCCGAAGGTCTTGTTGCACAGTTCGCAGGCGTAGGGCTTCTTGCCGTGGTGGGTGCGGCGCGAGTGGACCTCGAGGCCGTGCGGCGTGGAGAACATCTTCTCGCACTTCATGCACGAGTACAGGTCGCTGAATTGATGCAGGCCCGGCCACTTGGCCGCCATGTGATGGAAGTGCAGATGCGGCGGATGCGGCAGACCCAAATGCCCGCCACCGGGTGGTACGCCCACGCCCACACCCACGCCCACGGCGGCTGCTGCCGCTGCCGCTGCGGCTGCCGCTGTGGAGCCATTCTGGCCGGCCGACTGGAGTGGCACCATCAGGCTGCGCAGCCGGAAGAGATTTTCCTGCGAGTCCGGATGGTAACTGCGAAAGGTGAATGGAGAATTAGCTTAAGTACGCACTTAATTAAGGCAGCTTGAAAAAAAAAGAATGAGGTGTGCACTGAGAGAAATTTGTGTAACATGTGATAAATGAAATATACTTAATTAAATTCTTGAATTGCACTTATTCAAATACAGCTGCGTTCAATTCAATAATTTAATTAAAAATAATATTAATGCACTTTTAAAAATTTTCTATTTTAAAATAATCAATAATTAAAGTGAACCTATTAAGTGCATTTATATTTTAAGTATTTGTTTTTCATTTTTATTTAGTTGTTGTAAAAAGAGAAAAACAATTGAAAACAGAAAAAACTAATCTGTACAGAATTTTCTTTATTTCTGCAGTTAATATTCCAGGCATTCCAAAAAAAAACAGTCACATGATAATTTTGGAAGACTGGAAGGGTCTCAAAAATTTTAAAGCAGGTATGAGGAAATATAAATCTATTCAGATTTTTTATGATTTGTGCAGTTAACATTCCAAGCATTCCAGAATGACTGGAAGACTGGAAGGTTCTCAAAAATTTGAAAATAGGAAAAACGAATAGAAATCTATACAAATTTTTATGGATTTCTGCAGTTTATATTCCAGGCTTTCCAAAAAGTTAACACATGTTAATTTTGGAATACTGGAAGGGTCTCAGAAATAGTTTTGTGGTGAGCTGCAGCATTGCTTTTTAAATGGAATAGGATTACTTGGACTCACCTCGTGACGAGACCGGACTGCTGCTGTTGCTGCTGCTGCTGGCCCTGATGGAAGGCGATGGCGGCGAAGAAGGGCAGCGCCGGCGAGAAAATGGGCCGCTGGAACATGGCCGTCTCGTAGTTGGGCGGGTAGCTCTGCCGCATCACGTCCAGTGGATTGGCGGGCAGCGCCAGCGCGGCGCCCGCCGCACCGACCAGACCCAGGGGCGGACTGCGAGCGCGCCGCAGCGCGGGCTCGTCGCGACGCAGCAGCGCGGAGACGGAGAAGAGATCGGACTTCTTGGCGCTGCTGTTGCTGTTGGCCGTGGCCGTGATCAGCAGCTCCGAGGCGGACACGGAGGCGGCGCTGGGCGAACTGATGCTGGGACTGCCGGGCGGCGAGTCCACCTCCAGCTCCACGGACGAGCTGCTCGAGTGCGAGCGCGAACGCGAGCGGGAACGCGACCGCGACCTCGAGCGGGAGCGCGAGTGTAGCGAGCGGCGCGAATGCCGCGAGTACCGTTCGTGGCTGCTGTCCGCGTCGTCCATGTCGATCTGCGAGGAGCTGTGCGAGGCGCTGCGCGATCTCGATCGCGAGCGGGAGCGCGACTGGCGCAGCTGCTCGCTGGCGCTCAGATACGGCAGCAGCTTGGGCCGTTCCAGCGGATGTGGATGTGGATGTGGATGGTGTTGCTGGTGGTGCTGCTGCTGTTGGTGGTTCTTGCTCAGCATCGAGATGGAGTTGTTGTTGTCCTCGGGCAGGGCGACGCTGTGCGCCGGCAGCGGCAGCGGCAGCGGCAACGGCGGCGGCGGCTTCAGGCCCGCAGCGGCCACAATTGCCGTCAGGTGTTCAGTCTTGACCAATCTGCTTATGCTAAAGGGGTGCGCGGCGTCTGCAAGGGCGGAAAGGGATGGCTATTAGTAAAATCAGAGCACACAATGCAGGCATATCATCAATCACACACAGACGCACCTGTATAACACACACACACACACATGGACACACACTCGCTGACAGTTGGCAGCGTATCGAATTTCAAATGTAATTATTTTCGTATTCAATCGCCTAATCCACCTTACATGACCATTAATTCACCCTAATCAAGCACACAGCAGCAGCAGTAACGGGAGCAGTCCAAGTTACCGTTAGCCCGCCCCGTTCCGCCTTCGACGTCAACGCGTCGTCATCGGACGAACACAACTATGTCACCCAGGACAAAAGCGCCCAGGGTGCGAATTTCGAAATTCAGACAACCCAACAAAATAAAAATAAATCAAACTTGAAAATTTTAAAGATGTGCGAAAAAATAATAGTTGAGAAGTTTAAGAATTTATTAGAGTTTTATGAGTTATTTTTAGCTTAACCTTGTATTTTTTTATTATTTTATTTATATTGATATTTACATTTCTTATTAATCATTTTACCAAGTTACCAAGAACTACATTTTGTTCTTTAGCTTTATTTTGTTGAGTGTTTTTTTTAATTTAGTTTATTATTATTGTCATTTATGTAGCTAACTTCTAAAGAATTTAAAAAAAGATTTTAAATTTAAAATGCATAAATGAAACCAGTTCAAACTAAATATTAATTCGAATCGTGCATAAAAAAGCCATAAAATTAAATTCTTTTTTTAGAATTAACGCTATTATTAATTAAAAAATTTAAAATTAATAAGCACAAATATTTATAAACGTAAAATGTAGAATAATGCATTTATAAACATATATATATCACTCTGTTTTTCTGATTATCATCATTATATTATATTATTATTATTCGCTACAATAGTGAATAATATTAATAATAGTCTTAAAACAATTTCCAGCAAATTGAGTTAAGCAACCTCCGAAATCGCTTGCGACATTTTCGTGGGGTGCGCACAAGACGCACGACGCAGCCTCAGCTTCAGCTTCAGATTCAGATTCGGATTCGGATTCGCCTGTCGAAATGGAATAATAATAATGTGCGTTTAAATAGAACATCTGTTCGGTCCGCACTCGGCTAAATGGAGCATGACAAAACAGAAAACACACAAAAACAGGCGACATTCGTGTTGTGGGTTTGACGCAGGCGCAAACCGGCGCCAGGAAAGGGGTAAACCTCGAGGCAGGGACGGAGGAAGGGGGGGAAAGCATAGCCAGGGGCTCGAGCGAATCCAAATCGAATGAATGAATACGCATCGCAACAAAAGAATAACAATTTGACAACATTCTAATTCGCCACGCAGATAAAAGTAACTGCGGCAAGGGAAGGGGGGCAGGGGCAGGGGCAGGGGCAGGGTCTCTGTGTGTGGCTGAAAGGGGGCGGATTTTGATGAGGCGGCTTTGATTGTGGCAGCCAGCGAGGCGGCAAACGCAAAGCCAAATAAATATAAACAAAACCCACGCGCATTTCACTTGCAACTTCGCATCCGACAGATACAAATACATTCAGATAGAGATACTTTATTTGGGGTGCCTTCTGGCGTCAGAGTGTCAAGTGTTTTTATTGCATCTCTTTTGCTGTTGCTCGCTTTGAAGTGTTCCACAGCACAACACTTAACAAAACACTCGCGATCCGTGAGACAAAAAACAGAAGCAGCTTCCAACAACATTTAACTTATTTTGCATATATGCAAAAAAAGTGCCAAAATAGTTGAGAAAGAAACTTTCCAGCTGGCCCTTTAAGCCAGACAAATTTTAATCATCGCCATTACAGCAAATAGCAAATGTCAATTGCGAACCCTTTATTCTAATTATGCACACAATTGTCCCGGGAGAAAAAGAGAGAGTATCTGGTAAAAGATATTGCGAGTATTGAATAAGAAACGTTTAACGTAGAAAATCCACCCCTGGACAGCCAGACAAGTGGGCCTTGGACTTGTTTAAATGATAATAATGAGCTTAAGCATGTGCCAGGGTGGCAGTTGCCTCCTGGCCTCCCTTTTTGCCTCCTGCAGCCTCCAGGCTGACAATGTAAACAGACGACACGCAGCAGCAACAACAACAACAAAAGCAACAACAACAACAACAAACCGCCCACATTGGGTGGCTCTATGGCTGAGTCCTTGGTCGGTAGTAAAGTCATAAATTTGTGCACATTAGACATAGCCGTCGTCCAACCCCCAGCCCAGCCCTGCTGTCCTTTTCCAGTGGCACCCCTCGCTGAGCTCAGCTCATCTGGTTTTATTCGCCCGGGAGCAATATTCACGCAATATTCACGCACTTGTCTCGGCCCGGCCAGCAAAAAGGTAAAATAATTATTCGACACTGCACTGGTAATTGAAATCATTGTTATCCTGTTTATTCCCCCCCAGCAGATGCCCCCCCCCCCCTGCCACGCCCTCCTGCCCAGCTCAATTGATGGGCTTATGGCGGGATTATCATTGTTTTTGGCCCGATTCGGCTTTTGTTTAGTGCGTGATAATTATTGGAAATGCGCTGTAATCTAAATTATAATATTTATTCGAAAGTTTCGAAAGTTCTGCCAGGAAAAATAAAATTTAAAAATAATTGAAATATGCCACAATAAATTGTTCTTTAACTAAATATAATTGAGAAAGCTTTTCCAGGGAATATTATTAAATTCTTTCTTACTCAGTCTCTAGAAAAATAATCCTACCTTAAAAATCTAAAGAATTAAACATATCAATATATTTTTTAAATATTTTCAATTCAAAAATTTTTTTGATTGAGTAAGCAAGGAAAACATTTCCAAGCTTCCATTGAGATCTATTGGAAAAATAACATTCATTTCAGGTATTCACCTACCCGTCTTTTAGTTTCCACTCACATTTTATTCCATACCAGGTTTAAACATATTTTATAATGCCAATTCCATATCTATATACTTGAGCAACAGGCTTAATCGTTTTTTTTCGCAGATCCGATTGAAACATTATTTACAATGCTGTCCCAAGGTGCTATAACCAGCAACGATACCGTTGGTCAATCGATCAATAGAGGAACAGGCGAACAGTAGTTGGGGGCCCGCGTAGTCAATAAACCAACTGGACTGCAATATTAAAAACTGGCTGCTTTCGGCAAATATGAAAGCGAACAAATCGAAGGCAAAAATACTAAAAAGAAAAAACAGTCGAAACGCGCAGCGAATAAAATAGCACAATATAATAAATATAGAGCCGGAGCCGACGATATGCCAAAAGCGGCTGCCATAAAAGTTGGCCGATAGATTAGGGCCATGATTTGGTCACTAGCTGCCGACAAAATAAAAAAGAAACAAAAAAAAAAAAACTGCTGCATGATTTACGAATTCGTTGAGATTTTGATTTGGATTTCGTATTAGATTAAGTTGAGGGCCTCAATGTCTCAATCCGGCAATGTCTCAATGCTTAGCATAAGCTCCACTCCAGGCGGCATTAGATGGGGATTGCGTGGGCAAACAGGCAACAGTTGCAGTTGTGCTATCAGCAATTGTTGCTGCTGTCGTCGTTGCTGCTGCTGCTGTTGTCGGTGAATGCGCTTTGAAGCGTGTCTCGAAACGATTGCAAATAAGCCCAACGCAATTACAAATTACATATTTATTCTTACACTACAAATCAATCAAAAGGCAATGCTTCAGCAAATGCCAATGCCAATCCCCCCCACCCTCTTGCTGCCTTGCAACCCTTTCGCTTATCGCTGGGCTATAAATCAGAAGGCTATCTAAACTTTAGACTCTTTTTTTGCTGATAAATGACATTTAATTGGTGCTCGCTGCCAGCCGCTGTCCCAGCACGTTTTCACTTTTCACACACACACATATACATATATACATATATATATAGATATATTTAAACAATTATCAGACTCGCACACACAAATTCCAATTTCTCACATTATTTTATTTTAATAATATCCTCGTTTTATGATACTCGGTAGAAGCTTCTTTATTTGCTTAAATATTTTTGTGATTTTTTCGCCACAACTGATCGATAACAGAAATTGCGTCTATATAACGCAACAGACCGCAATAATTTCCTCATTTTATTGCAGCTTATTAATACCTTATCGAGTGCACTCAAAACATATCATCGGATACATTTTCCTCTATTTTAAGCATAGTTTTGGTAAGTTAATTTCGTATATTACGATGGTCCAATTTCGCCTCAGGTTGTAAACTGTCTGCGAGTTTCCTATCACGGCCATAAGCTGATATCGACTGGTAGCGTTTATGGCGCTTAAATGCGATATCGATATCCAGCTAAAATCGCAGTATCTCACACTGAATGCTGATATCACTCAAGGAGTGAGGTTAGGAACGGAGTCTATAACTAAAGATACTCAAAGTGATCTAGAAAAATTTTACAATATTAAAAAAAATCCCTTAAATAATTTCAATAATTATCATTCGATAAATTTAAAGTTTAAAGCAATTTTTAAAAATATAATAAATCTCTTTTTCCTATATTATTAAACAGAAATTTTAACACCTTTTTTTTTGCATATTTGCATATTTATTTGATAAACTGATTTTTTTTGGTGTTAAAATCTGTTCCAATTTCGACGGATCGTGGAACGTGACGCGGATGTGTTGGAAATGCTTAAAGGGGTTTTTTTTTCACACCCGAAATTGATTTTTCTTTGTCAAACATTGTAAAGCTGATAAACGGAGCAAATATAATCGGATCATAAATAAAACTGGACTCGTTTTAATGTGGCATCAACTATGAGAGAGGGTTTTCCTTATTGTTGTTGCTGTTGTCGATTTTTGCGGTCAGTTGTTGTTGTTGTTGTTGTTGTTGTTGCGTACTTATCGGTCGGTCGCTGGGTTTTTTTTACGATACTTTTACTCTTTCAACTTTACAACTGGGCGAGGATATTGACATGTTTAGATGTCGTTACCTATTTACCTTCGGATCGTAAATCATAACGCGTGTGCGGTGTACGTAGCTATTAGCTATTAGACTGAGCACACAGACAGATACAAATGTATCTTACAGATACATATACTCATATATATACATATGTATATGTGGATAAGCGAGTGCTGTCATTGTTTACCGGTTGACTGTTTTTTTTTTTTTTATATATATTTTTGGTTTGGTATCTTTATAGATTTACAATGCCCAATTTTCGTCTACTTGGGAGAAGTTGCAAGATATACGACAGCCGTTGAGCGCATATTCGATGAGTTGCCAATGATTACGACGTGTGCCATAAATATTTCATAAATATTGCTCTGATTTTCGTTGCGACAATTTGTTATTGATCAATAATGTACGACGAGTGCCAGAGGTAGTCAACACAACGTTAGCTACAATATATACACTGCGCGAAAAATGGGTATAATATTGTTTGAAGTGTATTAAATTAAACTATTATCAGTTAAATATTGTTTAAATAGACATAAATAATTTTTAAGTATTTTAAAAATAGTTAAATCAATAAAAATACTTAATTTGATTTTCGAAAATAAATTGCAAATAAATATTAATTTATTTGCAGCTTTAAATAATTTTCATGTTGCATTTAAATTTATTTATTTTTTTGATAACATGCTCAGCTTTTTCTCTCAGTGCATTGTGTCATATTAGAAAAGAATGCAGCTCGAGTCGTTCCACGAATGCCCTACAATCAAATACAACACGTGTTAAGCTTAACCAGCTAATCTTTTAGGGCACTTAAGATTATAAAACCTGGAAATCATCGTGATTGCTTTAAGAAACTGAAGAATTCTTTTGGTTAATATCTTGTAGGGGAGTCCAGTTGTTGTTATTTACAACAATTGCAGATGAGTAAATTTTGTAGATTAGGGGAACTCTTGATAGGATATTTCGATTGCTTTTAATTGATTCGAATCGCTGTTCAATTGTTTGGTGTGATTGAAAATGGCTTAAGGAATTTATTACAAAATTTATGTCGCCCCAAAGCTATACAGCTATATAGCTATACAGCTATATAGCTATATAAAATGCACCTAATCTATGCACATAAATAATAAACTCTATGTTTTTTAAAGGGGCACAAATTCCAATTCGAGTTCAACTTCTCACTGATATCATTTGGCAAGTATGCGCAGCTGTTGTTCACTTGGTGAATATGTGAATATGAATATGTGAATATGAATCAGTGCGTTAGGTTCTCTGATTAGACCATTTGATCTCTGACCCGTGACTCGCACGCTCCACTCGTCGTCTAGCTGGGGGCTTCTCTTAAGTACATTGTGTCGGGGGCGACTTTTAATTTAGCTTAATTCGTGACTCACGTCACGTCACGTAACGTAACGTAACGTAACGTAATAGTAATGTCACGTTACCCAAGTTGTCTATGTTCGCTTAGAAAACATTATTAATTGAATGATAAACGGGGGCAGCTTGCGAGGGGGGCACCTAAAGTTGCCGCATGTGACAATTTTTAATTGTTGTCTCCTCTGCTTAATGGCAAATCGAGACGGAAATTAGTTTTGTGTGTCTGACCTTTTATGGCGAGGTTATGAGGGGCATTAATGAGACTTGGAATAAGGGAATTCAATTGATGGAGCATATAATATATAGATAGGTGCTATTTTTTATGCATTTTTAAAGTGTGTATTACATTATTTAATTGTGCTATGAAAAAATTGATAATAATATTTAAAGTAAACATTATCTGCAGAATATGTTTAGGCTGTGATTAAAAGATACATTAAACAATCTATTTTAATAATTTCTATTTCATTTTTGTCAATTTAATCTCTAAAGTTGAATTCCTGCAAACCCAAGCTAAATTCTCACCAAACTGAATTAAAGCGAATTTAATCACATTTTCCTTTTGAAGCCGTTGTGATTTTTTGTGTTACTTATTTTGGGCGGAGTGAAAAGTGGAAATGGACACAAAAGAAATCCAGGCGATGATTGCGAGGCGGCCAATCAGTCACCAGGCGGAAACGGCGTCAACGGCGGCAACTCTGCCAGCAATATTTTACCAAAAAAATATTTCAACAAAACAAAGCGAAATTCATTTTCGTCTGCAAAAAAAGATAAACGAAAACAGCGCAAAGCAAACGCATAGAGAATGTGAAAATGGCGAAGAAAAACGGAAAGCGGAAAAAACGTGGCGCGCCAAACAGAATTGAAAATACTGCACAACCAAAAGTGTGTGTGTGTGTGTTTG
The DNA here is from genome assembly GCA_004143845.1 of Drosophila lacertosa. NCBI lineage: Eukaryota > Metazoa > Arthropoda > Insecta > Diptera > Drosophilidae > Drosophila > Drosophila lacertosa. The sequence goes on from SCDZ01000112.1 coordinate 192,206, forward strand.
TGTGTGTGTGTGTGTTTTGGCATATCCATGTCTGTGTTGGGCTCAGGCTGTGGAGCTAAAAACATATCCGCTGGATACATGTAATGCCGGTAAATGAAATCCGCTTGTCGCTGCCTCTCTCTGTATGTGTGTGTGTGTGTGTGTGTGTGTATTTGTGTGTGTGTGTGTGTGTTTGCTCGCACACTCATTCATTCATTCAATGCTTATATTTGAAATTCAGCTGCGATGGCGACGACAACAGCCAGATACACACACACACACAAACACACACATATGTCTGCTGTCTGTATCTGTATCTGTATCTGTAAATGTATCTGTATCTATGGCTTGTCCGTGCGCACTCGTTTCCGTATCTGTGGTTCGCTATGGATTTTTCAATCCCCGATATCCATTTGTCCGCCATGTCCACACGGAAGATTTGCACATTAAGCGCCACACACACACACTCGCACACACACACACACACTCGCACACACACACAAACGGAATAATGAATATTTTCAGCAATTCTGTCCCGCAGCTCATCCCCCTCTCTGTCCACCAGGGGTAGCCCTGCCACGCCCCCCGCACAGAGGTTTTTTTCAATTAAACTGACACCGTTGTGGGCCTTGTTTGGTGGCTTTGGGCCAACAACGTTGACGGCCCGCTGTTGGCCTGTTGGCCATTGTCAGAATTGCAATATTTTAAAATCACACATTATTCAAATAATTTTTACAAATTTCCCGCTCTCTCTCTTTCTGTGTGAGATCTGTGGCAATATTTTTAATTAACTTGGGAATATGAAATGTGGCATTTGGGAAAACCCTCAGTGACGACCCCGCCCCCTTACATCCGCCCACAAAGTGCACAAAACCCGTGCATTAAAGCAAAATGTAATCCCAGTTTAAGAAAAGTTGAAATGCAATTTAAATAAAAAAAAAAAAGATTTAAGATTCAATAAATGTATCTTTTTGATTGGGAACAGATACTAAAAATTAGAGGGCATCCTTAAGTTGAAAATTCTTTTTTTAAGCCCTGCATAAACTGTCTGGTAAAAATGACTTTGGTCTGACCTGTCTGAACTTTAAGGGCTACATTTGTCTTGATTGCATTTTCTTTTAAATTGGAACCTTAGACGAGAATAAATATAAATATTCATTATTCATTTAAGAATAGAGAAAAAAATAAGCCAAAAAAATTATGTAAATAATTATTTTTCTATATAAAGATTAATATTATAAGTACTATTTACTTTTAGTTTAAAATTTAAAAAATAGTTTCTATATCATTGTGTATAATTAAATCACGTACACCTTAATACAGTGGTCACTTGATATATGAAACTACCTGGTGCGGAGCCAGTTGGCAGTTTAACTTATCAAAAATATTTTGTGTTAAGTCGCATAATTTCTTTGTAAGCTTTAAATTGTTTATCATAAAGGAAATTAAAATTAATTGTGTCTAATTATTTTCATTTTTTTTTGCTTTAATTTTTACTCTTTTGGCTTTAATTTCATATGTGCAAATAAATGTTTTCCTTACAACAATTTAGTCATAATTTAAAAGCGTTTTATGATGATTTCGTTTTCGGCAATAATTTTATTTTGGGAGTTTTAAAGTAGAGCTAATACTGTTAAAATTTTTTTTAAGTATTTAAAAAATTAACCTTTGGGTAATTAAAGGTTTAAAGTTAAGGGAACAAAAAAAAACTACATTTAGAGAATTGGGAAAAACTATGGCTTCTATGCTTGTCTTAGATAAAGTCCAGAATATTCAGAGCAATTTAAAAATAGTTTAAATTTGAATAATTTGCTAAAATAATAAATGCAATTATTTTTTTTTTATTGTTCTTCAGAATTTACTCTCTTTAACAACATTTATTCAAATAAATTTTTTATAGTATTTTGTGCTGTTGTCAAATACTCAATTATTAATATCGAGGGTTCACTGTAAAATATATTAAACCAATTGGACTCAACTGAGTGACTAATGTGGATTTAAAATTGACAAGATTGCAGATACCAATACATATGTATTGTATATGTACATATGTATATATGATAAAGATATATAATGGAGTCTTTTCAGATTATCTTTTAAACTTACCGTCGGCACTTCGTTTCTTGGGCAGCACCGCTTTGAAGGCGGACATGGGCGCGTAATCATGAGGCGATGTTGCCGCCGGCGGCATTTGCTGTTGTTGTTGTTGTTGATGTTGCTGATGTTGATGTTGTTGGTGTTGCTGATGCGCCTCGACTGTGATCTGGGCCTGCTGCATGCGCTGGTGCAGCAGCTGCGTGGGCGAAGGTATCGCAGCCATTGTGGTCAGCGTGCTGAGATCGCGCACCTGCAGCGACGCCGCGCTGGACGTGACGGTCGCGGGCGACGCGGTGGAGGTGGAGGAGGAGGAGGAGGAGGTGGAAGCGACGGAAACGGAGGAAGCGGAGCTGGAGGACTGCTGCTGCTGGGGACTGGCGATGAAGGGGCCGCCGGGAAAGTCGGCCGCAATGGCGGGCTTAAAGTTGCCCAGACTGTAGTCAATGGGCAGCTGATGCTGCTGCGTCGGCGGCGCAGCGGAGGCGGCCGGATGCAGCAGCTGCTGATGCTGATGCTGATGCTGGCCAGGCGCTTGCATCTTGCCAACGTTCATGGGCTAAAACTATTTTATTGAGTTTTTCCTCTTGCTATTTTACTTAGGTGTAAATTGGGTTTCTTTGGTTTGTTTCAAGGCGCACACGCGACGGCGGAAACTGCGACACGGGCACGGCACGGGTAACGGTAAACGGTGACTGCGGCGGAACAGATTTGGATACGGATTGAATTAGACGGCACACGCGCCATGCAAACAGCTGCTGGGCTCTGGTGCTACTGTTGTGTTCGGCGTCATCGAGCGGACTAAACCCGTAAAAGTTAATCACGGCCAGTCGCTGGGCGCTGAGTGGAAGCCGTGGAACGGCAGCTCGCTGACGCCGGCGCTAGCCGAGACAGAGACTGAGGCTGAGACTGAGGCTGCGGCTGAGAGTGAATCTGGTTGATTGAAGCAGCGGCAGCGACGCTGGCTGCGACGCTGGCAACGACAGCAGCGAGTGCCTGCACTTGACACGTTGGGTGGGGCGCTGCTTATCGCCTTTTCCAATTGTTGCGATTTCGATTTCCCAGTCAAGATTGGAAGAAATCAAGTCGAGCGACGGCAGCGAGAGGCTGCGAGAGCAAACACAGCAAACAGCAACAACTAAAACAAATACTCGCACTCGCTGCTTTTGCGGTTACAGTTATTCGTTCGTCGTTATTCGAGAGCGACCGCAGCGTAACGGACCGTCTGCGCGCCTCAAAGCACAGCGACTGACAGTGGAAACGTCGCGTGCGCTCTCTTTGCTTTGCCAGCCGTGCGAGCGACGCGCAGCACCCACCACCGACGACACCCAAGCGAGGCGTGCGAGCGAGACGCACAGCTGTGCCTTGGATTCCAGCTGGAATCACAGCTGGAAGGCTGTGTGGCCCACCACCATTGCTGCGTTGGCGCGCTCGCTCGCACGCGCACACGTGCACTTGCTGTCTCTGTTGGGCGCACGGGGCAGCCTGTTGATTTTGGGCTACGCCCAGTTTCCAGTTCGTCACGCTTAATCTGGATTTGGCATTGCCATGGTGCTTGTTGTTGGTATTTTTAGTGCGCATACCGCTTTGATTCGTTCAAATCAATGCGCCACTCACGGGCCAAGGGTTTGGGGACTGCACGCGTGCGACGGCAAGCGGGAAGGGGGTGTGGGGTGGGCTGTTTGGGTCGCCTTTGGTTTTCGGGTTGGTCGCTCCTCGCTCCATCGCCATCATGTTGTAATCGCCGTTGTCTTCTGCCCTTGCAATGCGCAGTGCGTTCCATTTTCTAATTCGAAGTGCTTTCCGGCACCTCACTCAAGTGGCCCCGTCCGCAATTGACTTTGAGTGTGCACCGCCCCCTGCCAGCCACCCGCCCAGGGGGGGGGGGGGACTGCAATAACTTGTCGACTTTGACTTGCCACTTGGCTCTGCAATTCTAGTTGCCAACAACTCTAAACACAAAAAAAACACGCACAATGCCAAACGAGCCAATGGCAGCTGTCTGTCAATGGCAAATGAAACAAAACAATGCACTTAATTTAAGCAACTTCTTTGCTGCTAAACTTAAATTATTCGGCAAATATTTAGTTCTTAAAAACACACAATTTACAACGATTAATGTTAAGGTAATGTTATAAAAAATTCAATAATGGAAAAATAGCAAGAACTGCGTAAAAGCTGAGAAAAATCAAAGAAAATAATAATGAAGTACGCATCCAAAAAATTATATGGAAAATAAAATGTTTAAAAAAATAATTGAATTGAATTGAATTGAAGGACAAGCGATTTATAGAATTACAATATGAAACCTATAAAAAATGTTATTAAATTATTTGGGACCACAATGTTTTTCAAATTTCCTTAGAAAACATTTAATAATTGGATTTTTTTCTTTTGTTTCTATCTTAAGTTGGCTGTTTAATATATTTAAATTCCAAAGTGAAATAAAATGTAATCCATTTAAACATATCTTAAGTGACATTTAAAAAAAACTGTCCCCTAGCCCACTTGTATTAACCAAATTAAATGGAATCGCGTCAGTCTCCTGGCTGTCAGCCAGATTTGTGGTTGTCTAATTGAGTCTTCAGCGAGTGCGAGCCGGGAAATGGGGGAAAAACTGGCTGGAATGGGCTGACGTGGTTTTGGATGACGGAGTCCGTTGTGGAGCCGCCACTTGCCGCAGACGCCCCCATGCTAAATTTAGTGTGTAATTCTCGAAATCGTTGCCATGTGTTGCAGATGGCGCCCGATTCCAGCTGACACAAATATGTAACTGAGTATCTGTGGCTTCGAACGGGATTCTGCGATCTGCGATCTGGGATCTGGGCCGACAGAAATCTGTGACGAAAAGCTGGCGGGAACGGGAGCTCATAACACTTATTTATGTGCATGTTGAAATGGGAGCATTAGCTCGCACTGTTTGTAAATATTTGTCATAATTTGGACAGGGGGGGAGGCACAGAAAGAAGCCAACACATGCTATATAGCATACATATATAGGGGCGATCCACATCTTCTTCATTCCCAGCTCGAGGTCGAACTCGTCTCGAGGTCTTTATTTGGGGAGTGTTCTTTTTTTTTGTTGTTTTTGTTAAGTGTTGCTGGCGTTATTTGTATTTCACAGTTGGGCTTTTAATGTCGCAATTAAATGCATGAGTTTTTAAAAATTAGATGCTTGTCACAATTTATTATTTATGACGCCCCAAAAGCTTCGACGGCGCCTGAAGCTGTTCAGAAGTTTTGAGTTTCCCTCTTTCAGCAGCAGCGTAGAAAGAAAAGTGGAAAATCTGTGACTTTCCGTTTGTTCCCACATTAAATGTAGATCACAGGGAAACAAATTTTAGAAATATTGAGAATCTGTAACGAAATAAATAATAAGCCTAAAAGATAAAGGCAGAGCTTTAACTTGAACTCAATTTTCCATTTTTCTGAATGAAGATCACAATAAGTGAAGAAAATAGTAACAACATTTTTAAAAAGAAAATAAAATATATAAGAAGTCTAAAATATATTATAATTTATATAAAAAATCTTTTGCAACTATAAATATATATATCATTAAAGTTTCTCCATCGTTCAAGACTTGTTTGCATTATAAAATTAAACTTAATGTGCCAACTAAACAGGAATTGAGTAATAAGACTTCATAAATTGCGTATACGACCTGTTTCCCGCTCTGAATTTGATCCTTTTAGCTGCAATAAAGCGCCGGAATGAACTAAGCTTATATGATTTTCATAAATATCAATTCGCCGAAGTGAAATATTATTTGGGTGCACAGAAAAACGGTTCGATTGTGAGTAATAAAGACCTAAATGAAGTTTTACGGCGGCTATAAAATATATTTTTGACATGAATTTTCAATCAGAATTTTAATAGGCCTTAATAATAACATGGCTATCAGTTATCAGCGCACACAATCGGTTATCAAAGTCATTTTCGTTACCAGAGAAACCTCAACCGCAACCAAAAGCCTCCAAAGCTAAACGGTTCGGATCGAATCGGATCGGATCGGATCGGATCGACGGTTGTACTGATTGGACGGACATGAGGTGAGGTGCTGGTGCTGGTGGTTCTATTACCTCTGTGTGGTGGCAATATTCCACCACCGAAGCTATAAATAAATTATTTATAGCTCTGACTCCACAGCGCTGTTGTTGTTGATTTAGTGCCACTTTATAGATCGCTAGACGAGTGTGTCTCTGTGTGTGTATGTGTGTCTGGGATCTGGATGCATAAACGGGACGCTTGCAACAGTGCTTGCCACACTGCCCGGTGGGTCGAGCCTCCTGCTGGCCACACTGGTGGTGCGTGGTTTGGCTTTCGCTTATCTAATCGCCTCACAGATCGATTGCTGCTTGGCCCGATAGACCCATATATAACGCCCAGAGGCGGCAGATTGAAATAAAAGTGCGGTTTTATAGCCACCACAAACCCAGGGGCTGCCTGGGGCATATTGCCCAGTCTGGCCATGCCACGCAAATATATACAAATATATACATACACATACATACATACATACATATATATATATATATATATATGTATTTATGGCACGATTTACACAAACAGCAATTTGTATTGTAATTATTGACACCTTTTTTTTTCGTTCATTTTGTGCTGGAAGCCAAGTTATGTGAGAGACAAGATCATAAGGTAAAATAATAATAATAATAAATAATAGAAGAATAGAAACATTTATATAAGGAATGTTACCCTAACTTTACTTAGTTCAAATTCCATACAGATCGGATATATGCCCATATATATGTCTGTATTCCAAAGGTTTTCTCTATTCATATATATATATATATATAAGTAAAGGGTTAACTGCCCTGAAGCTTTATTGTTGATTGTTATTTGTTTAATTTACAACATGTAACGGCGGCATTCGTCTGTAAACACAGTCTGTGGATGTCTGTCTATATATATATATACATATATATATATATATCTGGGAAAGCGTTGGCGACACAAAGTCTACGAGTTTCAGACGCATTTCCCTTCTGAACAACAACAACAAACAACAACGAATAAAGAGAAAGAGTGAAAAAACAACACGCACATTTATTGATAAGTTATAATTGTTTTTATGGCCGGGTTTGTTTGCTGCTGCCTTTGCCACCTTTGCCACCTTTGCCACGAGATAAAAGCCCAGAAAAAAAGCCAACATAATCGCTGTACTCCTCCCTTTTTTATTCAGCAGATTAATCAGAGAGCGCTTTATCACAAGAAAAATATTTGTTTAGGTGACAATCGAAATGAAGCACAAACTGAGCTGATCTGATCAATGATGATCAGAATGATGCTGGAGTCGCAATATAATATAAAATATAAAATTAATTTAATTTTAAAGTGACTTTCAGGAGGATATTTTGTTTTCGATCCTATGAAAGTCTTTTTTGTAAGTCTATTTTGTTATCTTTATTTATGTTTATAGGTCAAATATTAGTTTATATATTTCATAAAGTTATTCATATTGAAAGTTTCTTTTCACATGGAAATTTTTCTTTTAAAAATGCTTATCAAAAATAATATAAATTAATCAAATAAATAATTTAAAAAAAATGTATATATTAGTCATATATATATAAGAGCTGATTATGACGTATTAAGAGAGAAACGAATTTGTCTCTTAGTTGAAAATAAATTTTCAAATGAATCAGAATTTGTTAAGCCCACTAACCGGTATTTTTATTAGCCACCAACTAACAAAAAGGCTGGCCAGAATTATTTAGATTTCGGTTTCCAACGTTCAGCGGCCAATGTATTTATATGGCTTACATTTGTTTTTCTAGGCGCAACGATTTAACCAAAATATAAAAACGGCGGCAAGAACAACAAATGCTGGGGCCAAAAGCTAATTAGCGGACAAACGAATTCGATTGAAATTCGATTGATTTTTCAGATAAGCAACCATTGCGGCCCGATTAAGATTTGTTATCTGTGAAAACAGAGGCGCAATCGCAGTCGCCACCATGCGCAGTGGCCCCAGCGCTGTGATTGGGTCGAAGCAGCGCCAAAGTGGGAGGAGCTCAACCGCTTCTCACCTCGCATTGGCGCTGTACCGCCCCGACTCCCTCTCGGTCTCCCTCTCGCTCCCGCTTTGCCTGTGTGCGCGCCAAAGTAGAGCAGCCATATCGAAAAAAAGAAGAAAAAGAGAGAGAGAGAGAGAGAAAAAAACCATGTTTGGGGCGGAGCCAGAGAACTGTTTAAATCAAGGTAACACAAATACAAATCGAACAAAAATATTTGCACACTACACATATATCTATATCTATATATATATATATATATATATATATATATATATATATACATATACATATATATATGTTATTTAGTTAACGAACAAGGGCAACTTTCGTTGCTGTCTCGCTTTAAATAATTGAGTACTGATTTAAATGTCAACATTGAGTTGTACTTTTTGTGCCACTGCAAACAAATGGCAAACAATCAAATTAAATTGAATATTTATATATTTGTAGTTTGTTTTTATTGGCAAGCAAAACTACATGCGATAATGATAGAGTCTATTGGGAGGCATTTCCTGACTGCAAAATGAAAAAAGGAAAACGTAAAGTTTGCTTAAAAAAAAATCATGTAAACTTGATATTTTAAATTAAACTGTTGCATATTAGGATTGTTTAATATTTAAATTATGATTATGATTTAAAAACAGCAACTTTAAAGTAACTTATTATTATAAGAAAATCAGAGCACAAAGTTTTGTACACTAAGCTTAAACTTTGAATATATACACTTTTAAAAAAGTAATTAATGTATAAGAAATCTTGCTTGTTCCCAACATTAAGTAGCTATAATTAAAAAAAATTTATCTATTAATTTTTCTAAAATATTTTTCGCATTAAATCAACCTTTTATTAGTAGATCAATTAACTTTTTGTTTCACATAGAATCCACAGCAGACAAATTTGAACTGGAGCACAGTTCACAGTTGAAACTCATTAGTTTGGAGGCAGCTCTCATTTTTTATGCGCTGCTAAATTTAGATGCAGTTGAGCATAATTGGCCAATAGCAACAACAACAACAACAACAACAACGATGATAATCTAGGTAATTAAGCAGTTGCATTGTCAAAAGTGTCAGTCGGTTAGTTGAAAAGTCCGAGTGCCAGATCCCACGCCCACAGCAGCCGCCGGGGCCCAATCCAATCCAATCAATTGGGACGCAGAAAGGGGGCGGGGGGGGGGGCAGATCTCAAGCTGCGAACAGCGGCTCATCGGGCAATTAAAACGGAGAGGGAAAGTGAGTGAGTGTAAGAGTGAGAGAGGAATAGACCCGCACAAATGCGGCTGATGATGTCATATGCGATGTATGTACATACATAGATACATATGTATGTATATATTAAGTACTCATGAACTCATAGATGATCAAATGATTCCGAGTCGTCGCCCAAAGTAGAATCCATTCGATGTACTCATTAATTTATCCAGCGGCCATTTCCAGCTTCAGCTATCGGTAGACAGAATCGAGTCGAGTCGAGTCGTCGCTGAGTTGTCGCTGTAATGTATCTCATGGATACAGCGGAATCTAGACAGTGTGGCCAATTGAGTCTGCTTTGGCAAATCAATTAAATTCAATTAATCCCCCAACACTGTTAATGGAGCCTAATGAAAAGGGTGACATGGCCATATCGCATATCCAAACGCGCCCACAGCGCTCAACGCCAACGGATACATCGCGTTCCGGACCGGACCGCAGCTGAAGCTGAGGCAGCTGAGGCAGCTGAGGCAGCTGAGGCAACTTGGAGCTGAGTCTTGGCAATTGCGAGAGGGAGTGCAAAAAATCGCATGTCTGAAACGATTTGTGGTTTACACTGACCGCAAATGCCGTTTAAGTCGCCAGGGTTTGATTTTGTATCTGCAAAAGAAACTATGTATCTTTCCCTTGCACAAAAGTATCTTTCAGCTACATTTTTTTATCTTTAGTTATTTTAATACTGTAATTTCAAATAAACTACTTTTTGCTTTTGATTTATTTAATATTATATTGTAGTTTTATATAACTGTCAAACTCCAAATTTTGTTCAGTGCATTTACTGGGCGATGCTTCCCACAATTGCAACTTTAACCGCATTTTTAATTGTAAAAAATATCTTCTCCTTGTCTGGTTTTGATTCACTGCAGAAAATATTTCTCACGCTTCGGAGTTTGACATTTTCGAACTTTTGCATGATTTCAAATTTTAATTGTTTTTAACTGTTTTATTTTTTTTTATATGCCATTCACATTTTTTCCGGGCAAATATGGCCAATTGAGCACAGCCAGAAAAAGTTTTGATGCCCTTTTTATTTACTCATGAATGCATTTCAGACTCAATAAATCATTCAGACAAATATATATAAGTAAAATAACTGTGTAAATAAAGCTTATATTTATTAATATTAGTCTAAAGCTTGCTTGACTTTAGTTAGCAGCAAATCAAGTGATCAAAATAGGAATATATTGAATGGGTTTTCCGTTGCATTTTCCTTTCAACGGCAACCGTTTAATGTAAATGCCAATCGGGCTAATCTCAAAATTGGCCACAACAAAGCGACATATGTCGAAAAAAGGGTTGCGAAGAGCTTTAAAACAATTTCCGAAAATCATGAATAAATTTTTGCGGCCAAATTGTTGCATAAATATTGAACGTGCGCCCAAAAGCCAAAAATACCGTAAAATGCTAACAACATAAGGCGGCCCCATAATTATGGGATAATGTTCGATCAGCCACCGCAACTGTTTGTGTGTGTGGGATCAAAGGGTAAGTCTCGATTTCAACAAAAGGAACAATCAGCGCCGCAAGCAGCCTTCTATATGCAAACATGCGTCCCGCATCCTTGCTAAAGTCCTTGCTGCTGTGCACCCTTTTTTTCTGTGTGTGTAATCGCTTCGCTTACGCCTCAGTTCACATGTGACAAAATAATAACAATGCCATGGCCAGGGGCAGGCGGCGGTTGCAGGGGCAACGAGGCACGCAACCGCGCCTGGTGGCAAACACAATGCGGGCTAATGGACGACCAAATGCAACAAATTGAGCAGCAACTAAGGGGGATGAGGAGGGGGGGGGTAGGGGGGAATTGCCTCGCGAAACTGGGTTAATCGGAAGGGGTAATTATTTTAATTACAACGAATGTTACTTATAAAAAAAAAAATAGAAGCAGAAGAAGAACAAAAACTGGCACCTAAAACGCGCTCTGACATATTCCGCTGTCAGAGGCGGCGATTAGAAGGGCGGCTCCGCACCTTTTACAAGTTAAAGTAATTAACTAAATTACCAAGTCCACGCTACAAAAGATAAACGAGCTGCAACACACACACACACACACACACACACACACACACACCTCCTACACACTCTCTAAAGTCGTTCATTTTGTCAGTTGGCATGCAGAGAAATTCCCCAAAGAAATCAAGCTAAAAACTATATATTGCAGTCACTATATATGTGTGTGTGTGTGTGTGTGCGTGTGTGTAGTTACCTGTGTGTATCTGTTTGTTTGCATTATTTGCATATTATGTCATCAGCAGTCCATCAGGTTGCCTTCTGGGACCGTCAGCTGGCCACGAGCCCAGTTTTTACTGTGTCGTTCATTGTAAAGTTCACAGATTATTTTCCTTACCATTTGACTTTTCCCCAACTAGTTATTAAGCGTCATTTTCCGCTGACCATCATTTTGGATTCACGCCCCAAAATGGCCTTTTGTCGTAAAGTTAATAATAAGCTGTTGCGGTTAAGTAACGAGGTTAGTAATGTTTACCCTACTCTTAAATACCTTTGGGATACGAGCACACACACACACTAACACACACACACATACATACATATGTGTGTCCTAATAAGTCAATTAAATTCCATTCGTGCTAGTTAGAGATAAGCCAACTATGTTTAGCAACTATTTACTAAGGTAAGCGAACAATTTAATAATAGTTGGAATTCAATGTAGGAAAATGTAAAGGAATTTGTTCTTTTATCTTTAAGCCAAGTTTATCTAAACCAATTAAAACATGTTAAGGCAAGTTAAATTTAAAGTGCTTGACAACATTTAGAAAAGTCTTTTACTAAATATTGTTAGACTTAATTTGTATCTTAAGTCTAACAAGTCTATAATATTTTCCAAGTATACAATTGCATTATGATATAATTGTTTTTTTCTTTTTTGGCTCTTTTGTCAGCCTTTAAAAATGGTATATAATGGATAATAATTTAGTAATAATATAATAAATATATATAATAATATAATAAATGTAATCTCCTGCTCCATTTAACCTGCCTCTCCTAGTAAGTATTTATATCTTGAGCACTCCCCAGAAAACCAAAGAAAAATCTAGGTTTTTTGCAGAAAGCATGATGATTGTTATACACATACATATAAATATATATATATTAATAATATTGTAAGATTATAGATACATATATGATATTTGTAGACACTTCATATTTTAATTATTTATCCATGTTTAAATATATATTTTGCAAGGATTAAATTGTTTTCTTTATGTTTTTTTTTGCCAGCTTTTTAAAAGGGTATATAATGGATATTGATTCGGAGTAAGAATATATATATTTTTATACACATATATATAGATACCTATTCTCTTCTATCAACCTTTGCAAAAGTATAATAAATATTATCTCCTGCTCTATTTAACTTAACTTTTATAGTAGTTCTTCAAGTCTTGCCCAGAAAACCAAAGAAAAAATCTTAGTTTACTGCAGAAAGCAAGATCAAGTGATTGTTATACACATCTATACATATATATATATATATATTTTTTTTATTTTATTTTCCTATATATTCCATCATTAAGGTTGAGTCGAACACACAATCGAAGGCGTTGCGTGGGTGTTTCGTCACTTTGCAGTTTGATTTGCTCCAATTGAAGATGCGGCGATCGTTAGTCCAACCACCGGCGAGTGGTTGGCTTTTCATGGTGGTTGCGTGACTGGTGGCCATCTGGCGGTGCGATCGCAGTGACGTTGCAATCTCCAAAGTGTAAATTGTGGCAGTGGAAAGTGAATTGGCCGCCGTTCAGGCGATCGATGTTGACCAATTAATTGTCATTAAGCGCATTTGAAGATTTTTAATTAAAACAAAATCTTCTGCTTAATTTAAATTGATCGCCAGCCAGACTACCGAATGTATTTTCAATAACATTCAGAACTCCCCCCTCCGCTCTCCAGGCTGCGTTTGGTGTGGGTGCCATTGGACATCAATATGCTTGATGAGGTCGGCATTGAAACCAAAGCCAAACCGCATATAAAATTCCATAAGCCGAGGTGTACTCAAGAGTTTTCAGTGTAGAGATCGATAGAAAAATAATGAATAAAAATTTATATAAATTGAGTTATAGAAGAAAGTTCATGTTTGGTTAATTATAGTCTATATAGCTAGATTCCAAATTATTTAAAATACTTAACTTAAATTAATTTTAGTTTACTTTATAGTCGATATAAAGTATATAAATCTACCTAATTATTTATAATACTAAATTTTTATACTTTTTATTTTAATTTTAATTTATTTGGTAAACTCTTTGAACAACCCTCGCTTAAAGGAGCTCAGCTGACAAATGTTGGAGATATTTAGCGTGTTTTCGGTGCCCAGTTAATCATTATTTTCATTGAGTGGGCTTTCAATTGTTTTGCTTCGACTGCTCGAATCGAAATCAGCAGCCGCAGTTTTGACACAAGAGGCGGATCCCCAAAAAAAAAACAAAAAAAATTAAAAGCAGCATCAGAAATTTAAATGATAACCAGTTGAGCAGCCCATTTATTTATTCATTTCTTTCAATTCAGTTCTTTTTCGGCAATTCTGTGGGTAATTTTAATGTGCGCCTTTTTGATTGGCGGCACATTTCATGTTCGAGCGTATTTTGAGCTTCATTCATTGGGCTGCTTTCTTACTATAGCATTTATTTTTTGCATTTTTGTTTTTGTTTTTTTTGTTTTTTGTTAATTTAGTGCGCAATTAGGAAGCACTAAGTTCTTTTGTGTGTTCCATGCCGCTCACTGAACTTTTGCCCCAAAAACAATCTATATAAAAATGAGCGAAAGCAAACTGTTTACCATTCAGATATGATGATAAAAAAAAAGCGGGGCAAGCTTACGCTAACTGTTAAGCTATGCAGATAAGGGCAGTCAATCGACTAACGGTACAGAGTCCAGAGCACAAAAAAATTGTCACCTGACGAGCTGATTTTACCATTTGCAATTGATTTTGGGCACTTTTATCGGAGTTTTGTTTTTATCTGCGATTGTTGGTAGTTGTTAAGTGGCATGTGAGCATAAAACCATAAATGAAATCTTTTAACAAATCGTTTGGCCGGCCAACTCATTCAAGGCAGGAAATGGCAATATACCAAAATACCCGATAAACGGGGAAAACTGTTCGATATGAAACCATTTTGTAATAAGTAAATAATGGCAATACTATTTGAATTTAGCTTGAGCTAATAAGTTATTGCTTGTAGAAGTTCCAATTGGTATACAATATTTTAAATATCATATAACACTAAAAGAAAAGCCCTCAAATATTGAGCACTATTTATGGCCAAACAATTGTGTTGACACAAGATATGCATTATGGATGTGTACGAGAGAGTTACGATTTTTCCGGTAATTATTCATGCCAGCCAAACAGTGCTAACTCAATTCGAAGACCAACACGTAAAGCAAACAAACAAACAAACAAACGACATTCAGACAGAGAGACAGGACGAAGGACTCAAGGAAGAAGTCGCTGAATGTGAATAGAGAGTGCCGCTCGAGTGGGCAGCACTTAAGGACGAGCGCTGGCAGGACATGTGGCTGGCCGTGTGGACGTAGCCATTACTTAATTATCATAACAGCCTGGCCACGTCGCCTTTTTTTGGCCAAAACACAGACAGGCAGGCGAAAGGGTTATGCGCTGGCTGGCTGGCCGTAAAAATTGCGCCACACCCAGCCCGAAGGATAATGCTTTTTTGTTTGGAGTGTGGGCGAACACACGCCGCTAATAAAATAATAAATATGCTGACTGCCGAAAGCCAACGGGCTGAGCGGCCTGCAAGGACCTCCCGCAACGAAAATTGTCGAAACGAAAACAATTTCATCAGCGTTATATTCATGGGTAGATTGAGGCACATAAAGCTTCAGCTCGAAAGAGTTGCGGCAATAAATTGCCATATTTTATGCGCGGCTCGTGGCTTTTTTGTCAATTGAAACGCAATTTTCATAAAACACACGTGCGCGCGTATCCGTCAGATACAAGATACAAATATTTCTCCATTTTGTTGCAGCTTATGCGCTCACGTATGGATTGTCACCGCTGTGACTGTGACGACTCCAACAAGGACTCCGACTACGACTACGACTACGACTCCGGTTCGGAGTCTGACTGCTGTTTTAGCCATCGGCCCCAGCGGAGCAGTTGCGAATGCGACCAAAGCACGTTTTGGCCAAACTCTAATGACAGGCAAATAAATTTCATAGAAAATATATTTCGAAAAATTGATCTGACGTGTCACGCGAGCCATGTCCTTGTATCTGTGGTCACCGCAGGTAAACAGGATACAGGATACAGAATACAGGATACTCAATAAGTAGATATTTGTCTGTGCACACGTTGCCATTTGCAATTGCTAGCGAACGTATCGTATTTCTAAAAGGATTGCTTTGAAACCTAAAAATATTATTTACATTGCATAGTTTGCTTTGAACTCAACTTAATCAAAAATTGCAGAACTTATTTTAAACATATATTTTTAATTAGTTATTTTAGTTGGTTTAAACTTAAATAATATACTTGTCTGATATTATATGAATCCTTCAACTTATAAGCTATAATAGAAATGTTTAAAATTTAAATAAATAATTGTCAAACTAAACGAGGGAATAAATATTGAATATTAAATGGTAAGCAGTAAATAAGGCTTATATGCATATACAGTTGAATTTTATTATTAGACAATCGCTCCTTAAAATATTAAAGGATTCCTGCAATTTTTCTCAGATCAACTTTTAGACTGCTCTCCAATTCGTCAATAAACAAAGGAGTTGAGTTTAAACAACAACAAAAGAGTTTAAACTGTTTCAGCCACAATCGCTGAGAATCTGCCTTAAGTTCTGCCAAAATCGTTGCGTTTTCTTTGTCAGCTGGGCCAACGTTGAGCAATAAGCAATAAGCAATAAGCTTTTTATGGGCCATCAGAGGAATATTTTATTGTGTGCATCGATGGAGAAGCCGATGCCAAAGTTGAGTGTGAATGTCAAATGCTGGAAGGCAGCTCGAAAAAGATACAGATACAGATACAAACTGGATGCGGAGTTGCTGCGGCTTTTGGCTTAACGGGCGGACAATTTGTTTTAGCCACGGACGCGTTCCCCGGAGGACGCGTTCAAGAGCGACATAATGAATTACCTTTATTGACAAGTTAATGTTTATAGGTGTGCCGTGCGGCTGTGGCAGCTACCTGTGGCAGCTACCTGCGGCAGATACCTGCGGCGGCTGCCATTAATGGCAAGTGGATAGGCTGTTGATGTGCCCCGGCTGGCTGTCCCCAAACAATTTGGCAGCGAGTCTCGAATAATTTAGTGAGCAGCTAACACGAATAAAATGAGATGCGCCACATTCGATTCGACTCCAATCCAATTGAAATCAACCGCCTGCATTATTAATGTCCTGCGGCAATCAATTGGCGTTGACATTGTCGCAAGCCAGCCAGCCGAGGAAAGCGACTCCGACCCCTCGGCAAGGAGCCAGGACACGCGATCCCGTTAACTGCTGTAACGGATGTTGTTGGCGCTTCTTTTGGCGTTTTGATTAATTGTAAATGAGCTTCTAATTAACAGCCAAGCACTTTTCATTGACGTCATGTTCACTTATTTTTTTGTTACATTTAAAACAGACAATTTATTCCAAGCAACATTTTTGCTCTAAAGTTCCTAAAGCTTATCTCCCAGACTTTGAAACCCCATAACTTTTCCAAAACTTATCCGATTTTTATGTTTAAGACCATTTTGATCATAGTTTGTCCCCTTTCTTTATTCTACATCTAAAGTTTCTTGATTTCTTTGATTTTATTTTTTTCGACTTTTTTCTGAAAAAAACAATGGACTCCCCCCTTGTGAATTTTCGGAAAATTTTTTTTTTCAAAATTTAAAATCTTAAGAAATTATTTTTAATTGATTGCTGGTATCATAATTAGTATAAAAATCAACTTTAAAAGTATTTTTGAGGAGGTCCATTTTTTTTGTCAAAAATCATGCAAAAAACGCGAAAAAATTTGACGTGTAAGCTCCCCAAAAACCATATAAAGTACTCCTCCCGGATATCACAATATTATATTACAATAACTTTGCCAAAACTTAACCGATTTTCATGGTTAAGACCATTTTGAACAGAGTTTGTCGGCATTCTTAAATCCTCATTTAAATTTCTTTATAATTTTCTTTAGAATTGCAATACCCCATTAAGTTCATTCCTCGCGTACAGGGTATTCTTGCAGGCACACCCAGGGCGCTGGTTTTGAGTTTCCTTTATAAATAGACACAAGCAGAAGGATAGGCGTAGCCAAGTTGTCGAGTTAAAGGCAATTGAAGCGTTAAACTGAACGCTTTTTAACTTTCTGCCGGAATTGGTGGCTGGAAATTGCAAAACGACAGCTTCGGGCACTTTCTTGAGACTTTGCCGCAGCTCACATCAAAGACGCAGCGAGTCCTGGGCAGGGGCTGCAAAGGGGCGTGGCCAACGCCAGGGCGGAGTTGGCTGATTGTGGCTGTAAAAATAGAAGAAGCTTTAAAGGGGAAAACTTACCTGGCTATAAATGTATTTTAAGCAAAAGCAGCTAAAGCGCATTTAATTAATTAACCCTTTGCGTGCGCAGCGGTTACGCTTCGAGTCCTTTTCGTGTCCTGCTCCATGTGCAGTTGAGCTGACGGCTGAAGCGCCTGTTTGTGCAGCGTGAACAAAACATTTTGCATACTTTTAGGCCCCAGACAGTGTGAAAGGATTCGTTGTCGTTGTGGTTGTCGCTGTCGCTGGAACTGAGACTGAGACTGAGACTGAGACTGGGCGCGGCACTGTCTTGGGCGCGGTCCTTTAGCCAGGACACGGCAAATGCGCCAAATCACGTTCCCTCAACAAATATTGAGGTATTCTGCTTTGGCGCGTGTCCTTCCACGCACAAATTAGCATGTCCACTCATAATTGTCCTTTCGTGAGCAGATGACCCGCTGAGATAACTGTCCATAGTTGTAACTGATTTGCGTTTCGTCCTTTTTGTTGTTGTACCTTCGCGTATTTGATTTGCCACTGCGTCTTTATTTGCGTATCGCGTGTCGCTAATGAGCCCAACTGGTTTCTTCTTTCCTCCTTATCGCGCCTGGCATCCGCACATAATTATCGATTCTACACAAGGAGCCGCAAATGCCAAAGGCTTGAAATAGCTCCTTAAAATATCATTTTCATAAATGCGTTTAATAAACTCGGCTCGAAGCTCTTTTTGTTTGCTTTGTACGCACAAAAGATTGTGGAACAGAGGTTTATTTATAACATGTTGTTAACTTTAAATATGTCCACGTTATGGTTAATTGAAATTGGTTAATACAGCGAAGTTTAAGGGATCGAAAGCAAACATCGTTTTATAGAAAATTCGTAATATAAAATTTTTTAATAATATTAAGAATATTCAGTGCTCTTTAATAAAAATCATAATAAAGTAAACTTCGTTATAGGGAAGTTGGTAATTGAGAAGTTTGACTGTATTGAAAAATTGATTAGATGTATTTTAAATGCTTTGTCAATATGAGAAAAATTGGTGCTTTTTAAATATATATTTAATATTGGTTTTCATTTCGTTTCAAATTTTGATTCTTGTATATATACTTACATATATAATATATAGATTCATTCATAGAAATAAACTTTTATTTATATACATATACTAAAGGGGATCGCTTTACATCCATTGAAATTTATATATTTTGACAGCTTTTTTCTCTTTATATGTACTAAATAAACTGTTGCTAAATCCAAATTCAAAACTTACAAAACTTACCTACTATTTAAAACATTCCAATCAAGTTCTTGTGCTTAGAATTTCACCATTAAAAATAGGTTTTGAATAAATAGAGTATACAGGATAGTCTTCTTTTTCTCTCTCTCTCTATGGAATTTGAATTGTTGTTATATCGTTTGTTTTAACGGGGCAACAAA
The DNA here is from genome assembly GCA_004143845.1 of Drosophila lacertosa. Taxonomy (NCBI): domain Eukaryota; kingdom Metazoa; phylum Arthropoda; class Insecta; order Diptera; family Drosophilidae; genus Drosophila; species Drosophila lacertosa. Next base: position 211,486 of record SCDZ01000112.1, read on the forward strand.
TGTTTAATTTTGCTATAATTGCCTGGGCTCGCCGCAATAACGATAAATGTGAATGTGCATTAAAAAAAAAGAAAAACAACAACAACAACAAACAACTAAAAAATGCAAATGACACACATATTATCCGCTGGATCCTTTGGCAGAATGCGATAATTAGGTGGGGCAAACAAGCGATAACAATCAAATGAAATGGGTGCAAATTTAATGCGTCTAATGTCTCAATTTGAACAAATAGATATATATACGAAAGCAAATACTGCACAGCAAATGTTAATCATAATGCAAATGGAAATTGAAAATCGCACCCGTGTCCATGACGAAAAGCCACCCCCAGGATGGAGGAATACGCACTGAAATTCGAAAATTGAAACACGTCCTGTGCGCACACCTCACGAGAACAGGGAACTCAGATCCTTGCCCTTAAGACGGATTTTAAAATTCAAAGCACTTCGGGTGTCATTCACAGGGGCAACAACCAATTGGCAACTGGCTCGGGCATAACTGAATTTGGGCAGGCGCCACTTGACGCATTTTTAAATGTTTCCAACCAACTTGGCTGGGCTGCTGTCGCCTCCTTCTCACACATGCCACCGTGCCGGGGATATCAGCGCGTCAATTGGATATTTAAATACAGGCGACACTTTTAATGGCAAAGTGTCAGGATTCGTGGCGCAAGGACATGTCTATTCCGAACACGTAACGGACGCGTCTCGTGCCTGCTGATAAATTCAATATTGCCAAGGAATAATTCAATTTTGACATTCGACTTTTTTAAGGTATTCAAACAATGGGAAAAACTCATCGCTATAAACCCAAATCAACAACAATTCAATTATTGTATCTTTAAAGAAAAGTTTCCAATATTTAAGAATGGTTAATAAATATTTTCATAAATGAATTTCATACACAAATTTTGTGGAAAGCTGCGAATTATTTTATGTAACGGATTAGAAGGGAATGCGTCAGACTTTATGACGTGGCATAAAAATGTCTCATTTGGGACTCGTTTAATCCGCCAAATTGTTTACACGCGCAACGCTCCAAACTCCAACTCCAGTTCGAGTCCCATTTCCAGTTCCACCTGCCAGGCACACAAATCCAACCTTAACCCAATCGGAGGGCAAACAACCCACACGGGGTGAAACAATCGCGTATTTGAATTCATTCGAAAATCGTTTAACGGTCGTTGGCTGTTTTTCAGCGACACCTGCGCATTCCCAAAGATGGAGGACATCCCCCGCCCCCCCCCCCCCCCATCCCCTTCCCTTCCGTTTACCCCGCCCATGACTTGTCGCGCGTCGCGGTTTTATTTAAAATCGAAAATGCGGAAATACAAAACGCACAATGAAATGCAAAAACGGAAACGCTTCTTGATTGTAATGTCCGTGCCACATGTTGCCTGTGTGTCTGTGTCAGTGTCTGTGCCTGTGTCTGTGTCTGCCTGGACCTCAATTGCGATCTGGCCAGGGAAGTGGAAATGGATGCACTTGCTGCCAGCCGCAAGGTGTACGCAGCTGTCTGTGTATCTGTGTGTATCTGTGTGTATCTGTTTGTATCTGTGTGTGTGTGTGTGTGTTTCGTGGCGCGCTTGTCGCGTGCCAAACAAATAAACAAAGGCTTCAACAAAAGCAGCGGCCCAAAGTAATTCAAAACAAGCGCGTTATTGAAATGTTTGAGCGCAACGCCAAAAGGATCTCCATCTTCCATCTCGCTCAGCCACTCCTGTTGTGCTCTGCAGCAAAAGGACTCTCATGGTGTGTTTATTTACTGCTAAATACCGAATAATCAGCGTTTAAAAGGCTGCGGGCACTTCTAACTTACAATACTTGTTTACGCCACAACCCAATTGGAACTGCTCATTTAAAAGTTGTAATAAAGGGAAAATATAAAATTAATTGTCTAAAATATAGAACAATTACCAGTTTTTAAATATGTGGCTGAACAGTTAAACTTATACTAATTTTTCCAATCTTCATTTATTTGACAATGTAATTTTAAAAAACGTTGCCTACTTTTAGGCTGACTAGATAAATATTTACAAGTAAGAGAACCTGCCATAAAAATTAATTTTAATTAGATAAATTAAATAAAGCTATTATATTCAAATCTTAAAAACTGTTTAATAATTACACTATAATAAATAATCAACTTGTGCTTAATATAAGACTTCCTTAAAATGATTTATTTGCTGACATTTGAACCTCTTTCAAAAACATATTCAGCTTCTTTAAAAACCGCTTTTGTTGCTGGTTCTTTATATTCCTGTTATTCGCCTAAGTGCTGAGCTTGGTAACCATTTTTTTCTGGTCTTACATTTATGGGTCCCATTGCATAGCCCCAAATACCCATTTCATCAGATAATTGCGCTTATAAAAACAAATTAAACTTCCATTTTCGGGCGCCGACTCGTTGGGAGTTTGTGTGTGTGTGTCGTGTCCTGTGGTTGTCTAGCGGCTTGTGGCCCAAAGGAGGCTGCCAGCTAGCTCCATGAGTCCCATTTGCGTGGCTGTAGATCTTCAGTTGAGGCAACTTCCGCGTTAAGCAACTTCCGCTTGGGTTAAATGAAGTTAGCTTGTTGCGACGACTTATGCAAAACTTTTCAATTGCCTTTTTGTTATTGTTGTTTTCTTTTATTTTCATTGCCGCTGCTCGCTGAACTCAACTCCACAGCTCGAGTGAAATGCAAATTTATTCAAAAATGTTTAACGGCACAAGTTGCCACCGCTGTCGGAAAGTTGTCTGGATTAAGGTCTACGCTGATAATTAAATACCATTTTTCGCATTTATATTTGCATCCCGTTGAATAATTGCCATCATTTTGCCCCTAATTCGTTTTATGTTTAATTCAAATTTGTAGCTAAAATTAAAGATAGCCTTAGCTTAATTTTTGTTGGTGGGAAACTTAAAATTTATTTCAACTAATGTCAGTTTTTAAACTCTATTTAATGTAAACACATACGAATATTTTTTTGCATCTTAACGAAATTTTGTGTATCAACTAAATTGAAAGTAATAGGGAATTTAGAAGAATTATGAGTGATGTGCGTCCTTTGCAGTATGATATCAGGTGGGATGTATGGGAAGGCATGCCCATAACGGACATTCACTTCAAGCAAGTAGTAACAGTGGAATACCCCTAACAAGCCTATTCCAATTCCATTGCTATTTTTAAACAGAAACTATAGCCTCGTTATTGAGTTTATGTGGAACAAGTCATTTTTGCAGAGCATTATCTTTGAGGGATTGGGCCTGCATGAGATGTCCGAAATGAAGGAGATATACTCCGATTATTGTATGCACATATTGAAGAATGAGTGCTCCGTTATGATGCTGTCCGAGGATGAAACCGAAATCATTGCGGTGGCTCTACTCGAATGGATGACCGACGAGTGGCATTCTTGGTAAGGAGCACAGCTTATCTACTGAATGACATTAAGTTGACCGATTATTTTGTAGGACTTTTCTGACCTCGTTCATGACAAAATGTCTTTTCCAGGAGATAATCCAACTGAAGCGGGACCTGATCGTATCCACCAAACGTTCTTTAGAATGGAAAAACTTGGATGCTTTGATAGTGCACGACATGGGCTTTCCCGGCGACCTGTACGAGGATCAGTCCTTCCAAATGTGCATCTTCGATGTGTTCGGCATGGTCGCCCAGCACATGCACATGCCTCGCGTCTGCTTCGTCGCCCTCTCCACCAAGGATCAGTATGCCGCCGAGCTGGCCGAGTACTCGGAGGCCGGCCGTTCCATTTACTCCATCTACAAGGTGAAGGGCAACAAACGCCCCTTCGATTGCCTCCGCGATCTGGACGAGATGTATGCGCTGCTCTATGTGCTGCCCCTGGATGAGATCGTTCATTATATGAAATGGCCCGGATTCGAGGCCTTCCACGAGGCTCTAAGGGCTAAAGAGCAGAAGGAGCTGGAAGAAGAACAGATGCGGAATCCAGAAGTGTGAAAGCAGAGAGTAACAATTTAATATAAAACGTTTTTAATATGTATAAATAAATGTATTTGAAATTGCAATTTAGTTTACTAAAAATAGAGAGCTGCTTTATTTTCTCTCTCAGATTAAGTTCACATAGGAACCAGCTCGATTTAAACGCGCCAGCGATAATGAAAATGTGATAAGCTTTGTTTATTGTTTATGTATGGGAATATGTGCATACATATGTACATATATATATATATATATATATATATGTGCTGACAATTAGTATTATGGCAACAAGCACTTGATTTGCGCTGATAATACACTGCCAAAACTGAAGCAGCCGCCTACAACTTGGCGTTGAGCTTGGCGGCCAGCAACAGAGCGAGAACGTCGTCGGCACAGCCCCAGGCCAAGGTGACGCCGCTGCCGCCGTGGCCATAGTTGTGTATGAGCAGCTTGTTGGCCCGCCGCTCCGACTCCAGGCGCAGCTGGACACGGCCCGGACGCAGACCAACCCAGTCGAACAGATGCTGGGCGTGGGTCAGGCCCGGGATCAGGCTGCGGCAGCCTTCGATAATGAATCGCTTGTCCGTTTCACAGACGCGGGTGTTGTAGTCCTGCTCCTGGTGGGTGCCGCCCAGCACGACGGACTCGGTGCTGTTGGGTAATTATCAAATTAGAGGGCATATTAAGAGCGTGGCTTACTTACTTGGGTATAATGTAGTTGCCCACGTCGCTTTCGTCCAGAATGGCGGTAAACACCCAGTTGGCCTTGACGCGACTCACCTGGCCACGCACAGAGTACATGCTGTCATCGCTGAGCAGCTGCCTGGAGCCCAGTCCGGTGCAGTTGACAATCACGTCGTAGGGCGAATCCCTGACGAAACCCGCCAAATCCTCGACTTTCTGCTGTTCAACGCGTCCACCGCGTCGCACAAAGCGTTTCATCAGGTAGGGCAGCAGTTTGATGGGCTCAGAGGTGTACGTTACAAAGGACAGGCCCGAACTGTGCGAATTAATATAGATATAGACAATAGACAATAGCTGATTTGAAGCGCTTCCACTTACGTAAACTTGACGTCTCTGCCTTTATTGTAGGCGGCCAGTTGTGCGGCTGTTAGATCCACAGCACCGTAGACAATATCACGCCAGAACTCGCCAACGCTGGCATTGGGATCCGTACTCAGACGCACGCAGGGCAGCAGGCAAACGCCCGCCTCGCCGGCATCCTCGCTCAGCCAGAGCTGCTCCAGAAAGAGATGCACATCCCGCGACCATTTGCTGCGGGTGAAACACACTTAAAATTGTATATTAAGGGACAATTTCTTTGGTGGCACCTACTGAACTTTTGCCTCATCTGTGCCACCGAGTAGGTAGGGTCCCCACAGTCCCGCCGATCCATCGCCGGTTGTGTTGGGCGTAAATTCGTCGGATATAATGGTTACCTCCACATTCTTCTTCTCGTCTTGGTAGTGCTCCAGTATTTTAATTGCACTCGACACACCGTTCACACCTGCCCCGATAACCCCGACTCTCAGCATGATTCCGCCTGCGTTGAAGACCCGAACTAGACTGAGTGGAAGTGTGTATTGAATGGTTTCTTATCAGCTTAATATTCGCGCTGATAACAGCTAAACGCTTTTGCTTTGCGCTTACCGCAAATCTAGTTTTCGACCCTGGTTTAATAAATATTACTTAATATTCCATTTGGGAATTTAATTTAAAATTTGCATAATTAATATGTGTCTTTTTTATTTATATTTTGTTTAAATACTTTTGCAAGTTTTAATTACTTTTCATAACATTTTTATTAAATTACTTCGTCACATTTTCTTTCAGTGCAATCCTGCAAACCGCATCAAGTTGGCCATGATATAAACTTCAAATGGCTTTTGAAGACAAGACTATGGGACTTCTAAATTAGAATCATTAGTTTACGGTCTTTCAGTCCTTTCAGTTCGACTAGCTTCAAAATTTTTAGGCACAAAATTAATATTTTCCTTAAAAATTAATCTCTATTTAAACTAAATTCCTTTAATATGTGCGGAGGCGGTTCTGGGCCAATGGGTTGCCCTCCCTGTTCAGGTTGTTGTCTTTGCTAACTGTGCATAGCTAGTCTCTAATTAATTCTAATTGAAGGCTGCTATTGTTGTCCGACGCGCTACTTGAAGAGAAAAGACAACCTACCCTGTGTTTGGTGTGCGCCGTGCAAGGCTCACTGCTACAACACCCCACCCAAGTGTTGTTGCTAGCGGGCATTATTGCATCAGCTGCATAACTCGCCACATGTTTATTTTTAAGGAAAATAACTTTTAGTTCACACCTCCAGCCTAACCCACAATCGTAAATGTAAGTAATTTTACTATAATCCCAATTGTTGTGCTTATTTTCTGGCTTCTTTAGGTGACTTTGGCTTGTATAAAAAGAAAAACAAACAAATGCTAGTGCCAAGTTGACGAACTACATGGATGGTTGTTGTGAAGCTGTTGTTTAAAGCAAATTTGGAAGCAAGTTGAGTCTGAAGAGAGAAGATGGTGCATGGCTCGTGGCGCCTCTGAAGTCACTCGACGCTGGACCAGAAGACCGAACCTTTCATAGATGGCTTTGAGATTGTGCACGCTTCCATCCTTTGGCCAACACTCGAAGCTTTCTTTTGAATTTTAATATTTTTGAAGTTCTAAATTATCAGTGATAGTTTGTACCTCTTTCGGTTCTTATTGGCAAATTAAATTTCTAATCAACCCAATGCTGATCTTTTAATTAATTGTTGGATTCGGGCTAAGAAATGTCGAATTTTAAAAGCCTTTAATTGCTAGGGACATATAATGATAATGATATAAATGGCGATATATTGTAGAAATAGTTTTTTTAATTTTTCGTATAGCAAATGATTGCATTTAAGAAAGCAAGGCTTATTTTCACAAATTTAGATTCTAACTGAAATATGCACATTTCGGGCATGAGAAAAATTCCATTCACTGTTGGGAAAAACGTAACTTAAGAACCAATAAGGAACGTATGGTAATCCTCGTATTCCTCGACAGTTCTGTACCATTTAAAAGGGGGTCCAAAATATGAGGCAATGTGAGTTACTTTGTTCATCAAATTTGCCTCAGCTCGTTTTCTGCCACCTAAAGATAAATGATTTTTAGGTTTCTTTTAAATATAGATTTAAATGTATTCACTTCACAAAATATACAAAGCAGGCCTTGGAAATGAATAAAGTAGGCCATGACTTGAACCTCAAATGGATTTTGAACTTTTTCGGCACGAGGCTTTGGGACTTTTAAAATATAATCATTAGTTTTCTGTCTCTCGAGCCTTTCACTTCAACTAGCTTCTAAATTTTTGAAAAATTTAACATTTTTCTTAAAACTATTTGAAATCGAAGCTTATTAGCCCAAAAATGTGCGGAGGCGGATGCGGATGTGGCCCATGTGGAGGATGTGGCCCATGTAATCATTGGCCGTGCTGTGGCCCACACAGTCCCCCGTGCGGAGCGCCATCACCAATTCCTTGCTCACCTGCGCCGGGCGTCTGCTGTCCGCCTCTGCCCGAAGGCGGCATACCCGATCCTCGTGTCTGGAATTGTTGGAATACACCACCAACCTATCCATGTAAGTTTAAGCGCGCAACATTTTAAAATGATGCACCCTGTGTTTGGTGTTGACCGTGCGGGGCTGACTGCTACAACACTGCCAGCCCGAATTAAATTATTTCCTGCCTTTTTCAGGCGGCTTTGGCTCGTAATTAATCGGCGTAAGAAAAGCGTTATAACAGATAGTTTGGTGTTGTATATACTTATATAACAATTAACTACAACCTGGAAGATTCCATATTACTCTTGTACAATGTCAATTTTAAGCATAACCAACAAACAGATTCTATGGATGTGTAGTTGAAAAACTTTTGGTGTAAGCAAACTTGGAAGCGAGTTGAATCGAAAAAGGGAACGTGGTGCATGGCACATGGCACCATCAATCACTCCATCCAACAAGAAGACTGAACTATTCACAGAAGACTATGAGATTGAAAGTAATTGTGGTCCTCCGAACCGAATTGCAGAACTAACAGACTTATGGACAGACTAGAAGTCATCTCGTGGTTTTCTATTTAAACAAATTTAAAATTTTCAGTAGCACAAAATGTGGCACCCAATTTAATAAATTCTGCAATCAATTAAATCATTTCCGTGATTTAAGTGTGGGGGGACAGTTAATATATTTGGTTTCTAAATTATGCATGGGCCATTTATAACTAGTGCTAATAACAAAATTAACATTTGGAATTTCCACAAGTGCAATATTCGAGAATTTCGTATGAATGAATTTTATGAATTTTAATGCAGGAAGTTGAATTGGACGAAAGCCAATCTTTACATATTACTTAAGTCTAATGAATACAATAATTTATATTTTGAAAGACCTAATTTTTGGCCACGTCTCTTAAGACTTGTTGTGTCTCCAAGTCTAAAAGAGCATTTGTCAACAATTTCTTGGCCTGAATCTGAAGATCCCGGTCCAAGCGCCTGATGCTCTGGACGATGAAGTTGCCATAATGGAACAGTTCGCTGGGATCCGCGTCTGACGACAGACTTTTAACTGAGGTGATGGCCAATGGTTCACCATATCTCGACATGCGCCTCTTCTGTGGCGAAGGGGACGGCTCATGGGGCGTGTCGCGGTCATTAGACTTAACGCAGCTTGCTGCAATATGCTCTTTATTATCCTCTAGCAACGCATGGGCGTCGTTGTCGTTCTCGTTGTCGTTGTCGTTATCGTTGTTGAAGAACGAGTCTCCCGAGTGAATGCTGTTACTTGTTGCATTAGTACATACACCGATCCTTTTCTTGGCACGCGGTTTTGTTGGTGGTGACGCTGTATTCATCTGCAATATGAAATCCATTTTGGATTTATTCTTCCAGTCAACAATCTTTTCGACGCCATTTTTATTCGTTTGTTTGGCCTGTTCTGATTTATGATGCATGTAATTGTAGTAGGATTTCAGGTTGTGCCATTTGCGGTAAACATCAGCTAAAAGGACAACACATTTATGAGGAGAATAATAAATACCAGGTGGTTCATGCATTTACATACCTTTATCTATGGGCGCAAATAGTGTATATTTGGCGTTGATGTCCTCGGTCAGCTTCTCGAAAAATTGGTTCTTTAAGGGCTTGTTGTCGTATAGCTGACTATTTTTGTTCCATATGTATTCGGCACCATGAACGCTTTCAATAATGAAGTTTGTGATTTCATCATCACTCATTTTATCACGAATGTATTTATTATGTTCAATTATTAATCTAGACACAATCGGACGACGCAATTATAATTTGCATTACATTGTTATCAGAATGAGCATCAGTTCATTGGTCTTGGCATTTTTAACGTCAACTTGTATGGTCACACTGAAAAATTGAATAAACGCGCGAAAGCATGTGGAAATAAACCGTGCTTCAATTAAACAAGAAAATAAATACAAGGCAGGCCTGGAAAATATCAAGAAACTACACAAAATTCAAATGCATTCTTAAAACTTAAATTAGTGATAAATTGTAACAACTCGTGTTGTTTTTAATATTTAGTACGACACTCATTAGCGTTACCTACATGCAGCATGCGATTATCCTGAAATTCCTTGCCCTTGTTTTAAAATAGCCAGGTCCGCAAATTAAGCTTCTTACGCTTGGGATCATTATCTTAATAAAAATTAAAGTTTGGCTTTTTTGTTTTATAAAGTCTAATTTTGCAGTATTTCTTTTTTAATATGTTTTATGCATTTATGCCTCCGACACCTCAACTAATGATGGAAAACAGACAATTTTATAAGTTTTCCGTTTTTAATGCGTAATTATAAAAATAACACAACGAAATACATTAGCAAAGTTAAATGTAGGCACTCTACATATACTGTTTTCGTTATTAAAGAAAAAATATATTTGAAAAACGAAATGTATAAAGAATTCCTTGACAGTGTCATAAGTGTATAATTTTGTTTTCCGGTTGATAACTTTCTAATATAATTTTAATCTCGATATTTTTTAAATGTATTAAATAAGCACATACAATTAAGCTAGACTACATTTAAAAAAAATTGATTATATAAAATAATAGCTTATTTCCGTATATAAATTAAATTTTTTTCAGTGCTTCTTGACAAACTGTATATTCTCATTTGGAAATGTTGCTCGAAAAAAAAAACACATTTTGGGATTTCATTCAATGCAGTATTTTTTGAGAAATTCGTAAGCAACGTATCTTGCCACACTCATAACTCAAAAAGTACTTATGATAATGAGAAGTTAGTAATGCAATAATGATGAATTTTAGTCCATGCAGGAAGTTGAATTAGTCATAATTTTTTACAATTTGCAAATGTTCCCGACTTTGAATAAGATGATAACAAGTCTTAACATTTAACTTAAGTTTAATGAATACAAAATATTTTTGATAAGAAATAATTAAAACATTTAGAAAGACCTAATTTTTGGCCACATCTCTTAAGACTTGTTGTGTCTCCAAGTCTAAAAGAGCATTTGTCAACAATTTCTTGGCCTGAATCTGAAGATCCCTATCCAAGCGCCTCATGCTCTGGACGATGAAGTTGCCATAATGAAACAGTTCGCTGGGCTCCGCTGAGCACGGGTCCGCGTCTGACGACAGACTTTTAACTGAGGTGATGGCCAATGGTTCACCATATCTCGACATGCGCCTTTTCTTTGGCGAAGGGGACGGCTCATGGGGCGTGTCGCGTCCATTAGACTTACCGCAGATTTCTGCAGCTGGCTCCTCCTTATCCTCTTGCAACTCAGCCACAACATGGGCGCTCGGCGCATCGTTGTCGTTGTCGTTCTCGTTATCGTTATCGTTGTTGAAGAACGAGTCTCTCGAGTGAATGCTGAGATCGTCTAGAAATTCCAATTTCTGTAAAATAGAAAGATCCCTTAATTCATATCACAGAAAAAACACATTAGTACATACGCTGATCCTTCTCTTGGCACGCGATTTTGTGGGTGGTGGCGCTGTATTCTTATGTAATATGAAATCCATTTTGGATTTGTTCTTCCAGTCAACAATCGTTTCATCGCCATTTTTATTTGTTTGCTTGGCTTTGCTTGTTTTCTGATGCATATACTTGTAGTAGGATTTCAGGTTGTGCCATTTGCGGCAGACATCGGCTAAAAAAGCAATGCATTTATGAGGAGAATTATAAATACCAGGTGGCTCATGCATTTACATACCTTTATCTATGGGAGGAAATGGGGTATATTTGGCGTTGATGTCCTCGGTCAGCTTCTCGAAGAATTCGGTTTTTAAGGCCCTGTTGTCGTGAAGGCGACTATTGTTGTTCCACATATATTCGGCAGCACGAACTCTTTCAATAATAAAATTTGTGATTTCATCTGTAAATATAACTTCTAACATTTTCTCACGAATATTCTGTTTGTTATTTGCAATTATTAATCTTGACACAATCCGCGGACGCAATTATAATTTTCATTACATTGATTATCAGTATGACCATCAGTTCATGGGTCCTGGTATTTTTTACGTTAACTTTTATGGTCACACTCAAAGATTTGAACAAAAGCGGGAAATACAATGAAGCCATTCTTTGTGTAAGTAAAACTTGTTTCAATTATAAATTGCTCTAAATAGCTGAACAAGAATATAAACACAAAGCAGGCCTGGAATATGTATACAGTTGGCCATGACAATGATCTCAAATTAAGTTTTAACTTTTTTGGAACAAGGCTGAGAGCTTTCCAAAATGTTTTCATTAGTTTTCTGTATCTCGGCCTCTTTCGACTAGCTTCTAAATTTTATTCAAAATTCAAAATTTCCTTAAAAATTAATTAAAGTAAGTTTAAAAAAATGATATTAGTGAAAACTAATTGCAATTATAATATGACTTTAATTTTAATGATTGATTTATTTCTTTTTTTTTATTGATAATGTAGAAAATAAGATTTCAAGATGTGCGAACCATGTTGCGGACCTTTTGAGGTGAGTATTTGATTAGGTTGTTGGGTATTTGTATTCGTGCACTTGACAAGGATAAGCATAGGGCAATGTTATGATACCGTTATAAATTACACGCATACAGCCTGAAGGCCCAATGTCGTACTCTGCCATGGATTTGGATAGAATGCCGCAGTGTGGACCACGCATGCCACCACCATTTCCAAAGACCATAACCGTACAACAGCCGCCTCGGCTGATAATCAAGAAGAGAATTGTATTTTGCGAGAAAAATGTACAGGAACCGATGGTCGTTAATCGTTGTCGTGACGTTACCATACCCAAGGTGGTGGAGACAACACGCGTAATTCAGGTGCCCAAGTTGATCTGGGTCTCGCAGATGATTCGCGAGCCGAAGGTGGTCTACTTTCCATCGAAGATACCGGACCCCTATGTTGTATGCTATAATAAGAAAGTCTGCGAGCCTCGTGAGATTTGCCAGTCGATTCTCTGCCAGCCAAAGCCACAGATCATAGATGTACCACCGCCACTAGAGTACTGCTGTTATCCGAATGGACCGATTAAATATAATGAAAGCCCTCCGTGTCCGCCATACCCAGTATGTCCACCAATGCCGGATTGTGGACCGACCTGCTGATGATGGCTATTAATGTGTACACTTGTTGCGCATCTACACTATTAGTTGATATTCTGATAGGAGCTGAAGCAAAGAAACGTCAAGGTCAGCAACATTGGTTGCACATGCGTAACTGCTCCATATTGGAGTTCAGGGCGTGGCAATTAAATGTTGCTCGCCTTGAGGGAGTTTTTGTAATCGCATATGTTTGATCCTTGTCAGTTAAATCGAATACACGTATCAAGCAAATCTTAAATCCTAATGTATTCTGTTCTACTTTCAATTCTATTCTGCAGCCCAGGGGCTGTCGCAGTCGCGAACTACGTTGTGGCATTCTGTACACATCCTGCGACTGCGTCAAGCGTAATGGCCTGCAGGACAAGTGCCCAAGGGCGGCATGTCAAGGACGGCCAGCATGCATGTGCTTCCCGTTCCCAACTTGTGGTCCAGCTTCCTTCCCACTGCGCTTCGCAAACATGACCATGGGCGTCAACAACAAGCGCATGCGGTGTGCCGCAACCGCTGCAACTTGCGCTGGCGGTGGAGGTCTAGCTCGAGCCTGCGGCGGTGGTTGCTGAGATCCTTGTCAGTTTTATAAACACCTCTTGCTGTGGTCCGCACGGCTAGCCGTCCAACTGTCGGTCTGTCCTACGTTGTCCGCTTCCAAGTCCTTCCGGCATTTTGGCTCCAGGCTGTGCGTGCCGCAGCATAGGTTAAAATTAATACTTTGTACCTAAATGCTAATGCTTAGTTAACTTAAAGGCCGCTGATCTTGAACCATTACCCGACCTGGAAGTATAACGCACACTCTGTGTATGGTGTGCATTACGCAAAGCTCATTGCAATGACACCCTGAGGAACCGCACATTTTTGCACTGTCTGAAATCTTGAAACGCAACATTAATTTTTAGGGAAATTAGTGTCGAACAATTATTAGTGTACAATTAACACCAATCCCCTAACTTACTCACAAATCATGTCGGAAAAGAGGTAAGCAACATAACTATTATCCTCCTGTTCATATGGTAATCCCTTTTCCAGGCGTTTTCTCTTCAGCAAATTTAAGTCTTGTTGACATTTGATAGTTTTGTGTTGTATGTTGAAAATTAGCAAAGGAAAATTGGGGGAAACTCGCTAGGCGGATATTAACTGGTTCAGCTTTAATAAAGTTTGGAAGCAAGTTGAAGTACCAAAATTAGAACGGCTGTTAAAAGCATTGGATTGAATTATTTGCTGCAGACAACTCTGGAAGTGCTGCAAATAAGATGTTTGACGGCAAAAGTCGTCCTTCAATCCAATGAGCTATCCTCAAAAGAACAATGAAACAAAGCCGACAACCGTCGCGGACGTTTTGGAGGTCTTCGATTAAACGAGTTCAGTGAATTCCAAATTTTGAGTTTGATGAATAATTAAATACACTTTCGGAAAATTAATTGAATATGTTTTATGTACTGTGGGTTGGTCTAATTTAGGAAAATATTTTGCACTTGCATCCTTATTTTGAACAGATGTTCAATTTCCCAGTGTGACCGTAAGTGGTGAATGTTCAAATACCACGCATTTACAATTGTACCAAGACAATGCTAAATATACTGCCTTCAAATTAGGCAGCCACACTGTTCGCACTTCGTTAAATTCGATTAATGATAAATATCGAATGTATCGTCAAGCCTGGCGTTAACAGCTGTTAAATTTGAATTTGAGATATAAAATGTAATGTAATGTGTCGTATTTAATAGTATTTATTGAAAAATGTTTTACCGGTTGTATTTATTGAATTTTGAATGATTTATTTTGTTGCAATATTGGCATTAACTTATCAACTGTTCATATTTTAAAGAGTAATCAATTATATACAACAATTTAATACTAATTCGTTTTTTTTCATGCATTCACTTTTCGTGTATGTCTTTTTTATGTGTATGCTTAATGTTTATAGCTAATGGATGGAATGCTTTAAGTTTTCTACATAAAACAACGTGGGGCGTTCGTCTCTCGTTCGTCGGCTAACATAATCTCGTCTCTAAAAGTATTTAATGCAAACTACAAGCTATGTCGCGAAACTGAGTTCTAAATGGGGAATTGCGGAGGCCATTACATGGCCGTCTCCAGGGGCTGGCTGTGACTGCGTCCGCTGGTGTTCAACGGCACCAGGCCGCCGTCGCCGGTCTCGCTGTCGAAGTCCGTTTCGAGCAGCGCCTCCGACTTGGACCGGTGGTAGGGATTGCCCGTGGGCGTGGCAGGCGCCGCCTCCTGCGCGGCCGTTTGGTAAACAGTCTTTGGCCGCGACGCGTGCACCGTGGGCGCCGCCGGCGGCTGAGCCAGCGGCCTGGGCGTGCGGTAATGTGATGTGGGCGCCTTGCTGCTGCGCACAGCCGTATAGTAAGAGTCCGGCCGCCGCATATCCGCGGGCGATGCCTGCTGCGGCACCGCCGGCGCCGGTCGATACAGCGATGACTCCGTGGAGAAGTTGAACTGGTCCAGCTGCTGGTCGAAGGGCAGCGAGTCGCCGCTGCTGCGCTGCGGCAGGAAGCTGCTGTGCGAGCTGCGCTGGTACTCGGGCAGGTTCTGCTTCAGCTCGCTAAGGAAGGCCAGCCCCGGTTGGCCTCGACGCCCGCCCACGCTGCTGCCGCCGCTGCCGACGCCCGTTTCAGGTCGCAGCGGCAGCGTGCTCGCGTTGCCGTAATAGTCCGAGCCCAGCTCCTCGGTCTCGGCGTCCGTGTGATGTATGATGGGCGTGTCCTCCGCCACGCTGGTGCTGATCGAGTTGGCGCGCGTGCCGCCGCCGTAGGTCGAGTTGTCGCGGAAGCCCTCATTGCGGTAGCTCAGCTCGAAGGCATCTGGGCCCAGGGCTGCTGCCGCAGCTGCCGCTGCCCGGGCGCGATGTGCGCTGCCCTTCGAAATGGTGGCCACCTTGTGCGGCGCCTGCGGCTGCTGCTGCTGGTGATCCTGTGCGGCGGGCCGCAGAGCGTTCTGGTTGACGTACTCGTTGTAGTGGGTCTTCTGGTCGTAGCCCTCGAAGCTGCCCGCCTCGGAGCTGAGCACGCTCTTGTCCATGGAGTCGATGGACCCGTTGGCCACCATCTGCTTGTAGTCCTGACCCTTGGACAGGGTGCCGTTGCTGGACATGTTCTAAGGCAGCAACATAAATGCAAAATAAAAAAAAAACAAAGGAAACAAAAGAAAAACTCAACTAAAAAGAACAAACTAAAGCGAAGGTTAATGGATGAAATCATACGTAATTGGGACGACGACGAAGTGAGCCTTGAGGATCGATGCTGTTGAGGCTGCGCAGGCTCTGGCGAATGCTGTTGCGTCGCTGCATGCGCTGAACGTGGCGGTGCTTGGACTTGGCGAACCAGCAGAAGGCCACCAGGATCAGCAGAATGATGGCCAGCACAAAGGCCGAGATAATACTAATGGCAAAAATGTCTGCGCGCCAGGACAACGGATCAATGATGACCTAGAAAAAAAACACCTCTTCAGTATTAATGAAACTTTCGCAAGGAATTTATTTCTCTTACCCTCGGATCCATTTCGCAGATGAAGCCGCGCTCCTTGTTGCAATCGCCTACTTCAATCTCGCCAAAGACGAAGCTCGTGCAGCGCTCGATGTGATTGTAGTCCTGTATCCAGACCTTCTCCGGGTACTTGAGATGTCGCATCTGGCTCTGCAGATACCGCCACAACGTGGTGCTGTCGGTGCGTATGAAGGGCATTGTCGAGTTCTCCGAGCGACAGAAATCACGCGCCTCCTGGAACGTCATCGGTGCGCCCACGTAGATGAAGCAGGTGTCGTGGACCAGGGCCCAGCCAGGCGGGCATTTGCCGTCCAAGATGGTCTCGTTATTCATTTGGAACGGCACCGCCAGCACCTCCAGCAGCATGGGATCGTCTAAAGGGAAGGGACTTTTAGGGTCTTTTAAATATATATTTTTTATCCTTTTCCTCACCATATTTATCCCTAATGCGCGACTGCACAGAAATGGTGTTGTTGTAGCTCCAGTAATTGTGACGTGCGTCGATCTTGGAGCTCCACGTTTCGAAGGTCCTTTTAAGTGGAAAACGGAGAAGTTCGTTATTTGCATAAGTTTCTTTTGTATGCAACAGACAAAGCTCTTACCTGTTTTCATAATCAAAGCTCATACTACGAGGTTGAAGAAGACAGAGGGCAAAAAGATGTGAATAGGAAAGAGAGTAGAGAGATAATTACAAAGGAGAGAAAAAAGTCAGGTATGCATTGAGTAGATCGTTATAGGTTAAGTCCCTTCACAGGTTAACTGAACTACTTACATGGAGTTATTGACGGTCAGCAGCTCATAGTCATTTTCATAGTTTTCGAATATGTTGTCCACGTATTGCTGACCCGCGGTGCCCGCCACGATGGTCGCTCGCGACATCCAATTGGTGGCAACATTCCTGAATTACATATGCATTTAGTTCAACTCAGAGAAACTTCCTTAAAACCCCTTCAAGTTACCTGTAGAAACCGTTGTGGGCCGTTGTCTGGTAGATCTGGAGTCGCACCTTCTCGAAGCCGGAGACTTCCATAATGCGACCGCCCACATTGCTGTGGACGTAGTTGTGGCTGAAGTTGGAGACCACCTGGCAGAGTCGGATGACCTCCTCGTAGCCGGCATTGTTCTGGGCAAAATAGTTGCGGTAGAGCTCAACCTCCTGGTACGGCGACGACTGGCGACCCTCCACAAACAGAGCGGGTCGATTGCGGTTTCGCATAAAGAGATTGTGATGCACAAAGCCACGCAACGAGGTCGCCGTGCCGCGAGAATCAGCCCGTATGCGCAGACCACCCTGGTTCTCCAGCAGTAGATTGTTCTGTAGGAGTTCAAGATTGGATAAGTGAAATCTCAAATAGATGGGTTTAACTTACCATAAAATACAGGGAGTTCATGTTCTGCACGTCCAGGTTGAGAGCCGAGGCACAGGTGGAGAAGTTGCCGTAGAGCTGTTTGCAGTTCCTCTCGATGCGGTTGCCAATAAGCGTCAGCGTCGGAGTCACCTCGCCCGCTGAGGCGTAGCTAACGGCGCCCTTCATCGCACCCGAGATGTGTGTGTCCGTTATGTTGTGCAGAGCGTCGCGATCTAAAGGGTAAAGGAGATAGATTAAACAAACATTCCTATACAGTTTCCGCTTGGCTTACATTGTCCTAAGGTGGAAATGGGCACGGTTACAACCTCGGCTATGAAGCCGTGTGTCTCTGGAGCGCCGCTGGCGACCAGCTGCAAGCTCAACGTGGGACCCTTCGTCTTGAAGAAGGAGCGTTGATTGTCTGTGTCCGACTCGATTTTGCCCAGATAGGTTGCGGTTATATTGTAGATATCGCCGTCGTAGAGCTTGATGAAATCGGTGCGTCCGTAGAGCTTGGAGTGATTGAAGAGATTCGACTGCAGCAGGCGGAAGCCAATGGGTTTGGCGCGGAAGGCGGACGTGAAGATCTTGACGCAGTTGACGGGATTATTGTCGTACTTGTAGTAGACCAGCATGCGCTCCTCGATGGTCAGCACCTTCTGGGGATCGCAGATGTCCACCAGCGAGAACAGCTTGTAGGGCAAATCGAGTTTCTTGAGCGGCGTAAAGCTGGACTCATCGCTGTCGCGACCCTCGCCGCTCAGCGACACAATGCTGATGCCCGTGCCGAGGGTCCTGTTAATGTTCAGATGGTTGAGGTTCAGCTTGCCGCTGGGCGCGATCAGATTGATGCCGTGATTGGCCGAGTTCTCCACGCTGACCGAGCTGATCGTGGGATTCTTGTGTATGGCCTGAATGGCGGCCGTCTTGTGATTGTGCAGAATACCCGCCTGCTCGATGCGCACGAACTCCAGCTGACTCTCGCGCTGCAGCGGCTGGCCGTGCGAGCGCGTCTGCAGTCGATGCTCGTACTGGATCTCCTCGAACTTGGAGTTCGCGAATCGAATACCGCCCCAGAAGACCTCGTCGTCGACCAGCCCGTTGCAGCTAACAAACACGTAGACATCGTCCCAGCGGCATTCGTGCCGATGGCCGTAGAGCTGCCCATTGAGTCGCTCGGCACAGTCCTCCATGCGCTCCTCGTCGCCACGGCACTCCAGCGGCTGCACCCAGGACCAGATGCGTGTCAGCGAGTTGGTGTGGAACTCAATGCGCCTGTCGTGGCCGTAGTACACGTTGAGCGGATCGAAGCCCAGCTCCCGGCACACGACCTGCGCGTTGCGTTCCGTGAAGCGACCATCGCATATGGGCACCCACTGGAGTGTCGTGTGATTGAAGTACTCGAGGAAGCCCTCGTTCAGACCGTCCGTGTCGCCCGTGCAGTTGTTGGCGCTGGTGCACAGCCTGATCGAATCGAAGTCGGTGAGGGCGGCGCTCATGTCCTCCAGCGCACGTTTGCGCGGCGGCGCCGCTGCCATCACCAGGGATTCCTTGGTGTTGTTCCGGAAGGGACGCATCACAATGGGCGACTCCTTGTAGCCGATGGCCATGAGCGTGCCCAGCACCAGAATGCCCACGTTCGGCTCGAACTCGAGCGTAACGCCGTGCTGGATGGTGAGCGTGGTGCCCGGCATGACGGTGATGTCCGAGGCGATGTAGTAGGGCGTCGACTGCTTGGGCAGGGTGAGGTCGCGATAGACGCGACCGCCGCGGTAGGTGGCCAGGTTGGACTCCTCGTTGGGCGGCGCCACCACCGAGACGCTCGCGTCGTAGCTGTCCTCGATGAGGAAGGGCTGATAGATCACATCCGCATGATCGTTCCAGTTGTCGAAGTCGAAGATCTTCGACTCAATGTACGCCACATCCTTGCTGCCCCACCAGTTCTCCATCGCATAGAAGTAGTTGTTCAGCCGCGCCGACCGCACGCCCGCCACCAGATTGTAGTCCATCTCGTTGTCCGCTATGAGATTCCGGTAGAGTCGCACGGTCTGAACTCCGTCCAGCCTAATCACAGCACTGGGCAGCTGATGCTGCTTGCGAATACGACGCGCAGCTCGCATATAATGGCGGTAGTCGGCTATCATGCTCATGATCTGGTTGTGCTTGAAGGTGTTGTACTCGATGCTGGCCGGGACCTGGCCGATGATCTCGCTGAGGCTGTCCGCCTTGAAGAGCAGCACGAACTTGGCGTTGTTCGCCTCGAAGCGATTGTTGTCGAAGCGCAGACGCTTCTCCATCCCATCCAGCGAGATGAGCGCGCCCGGGCAGTTGTTCTCCCGGAACACGTTCGAGGTGATATTAAAGACGGCGTAGTGACCATAGATGCCGATGTGGAAGTTGCGATTGCGCTGCCAGGTGCTGTTGCCGAAGTAAATGGAGTGGGTGAAGTTCTCGTTGTACTGCCAGACGTAGGGCAGGGCCACCTGGAAGCCGCCGTGTGCGTTCTGCTCGACGGTCGTGTCCTGCAGCACATAGTGGAACAGGTTGTTCGAGGAGCGCAGATCCTTCGACAGCTGTCGAATCCCATAGCCGTTCTGGCTGATCAGCGAGCCGTTTATGTGCAGACTTACCTCCGACAGATTGCTCGAGATGATGTCCCAGTAAGGCGCTTTGATCAGAATCGCCTCGCGCTCGTTAAAGCTCAGCTCCGAGTTGATCAGCCTAATGGACTCGTTGGCCTTGCGCAGATAATACTCCCCGTTATCGCCCACATAACGATTGTAATAGTAGCCCGTGATGCCACGCAGATTCTTTTGTATCTTGGTGGAGCGTATGGTCAGCGTGGGCACCGGACCGCTGACGATGCGATTGCGAATGTTCTGGACGGGGGCCGTCACCGTGGTGAGCATGAGGACGGCGCCGCCGAGAGCGTGCAGGCCGCTCTCGTAGTAGATGATGATGCCGTAGCTGCTGCTGGTGGCTGGGAAGACGTTCAGGTCGCGCTTCACCTGCCAGAGATCGCTGCGGATGTTCTCGGTGCGGGCGTTCAGTATGCTGATGCTCTCCGTGGACAGGTTGTGTATGGGATTGAGCAGCTGGATGCCGATCACGTAGCCGGCGGGACACTGCACCAGAATCTTGCGGCTGATAGACTGGCCGAGCAGCTCCTCAGTGCGCACATACTTGTGCTCGAAGGTGCCCAGATCGATGTTGGACGTCTGCTGGGGCAGCAGGTACGGATCGTAGTCCGTGTCGTAGGCGTTGAAGTCGCGCGCCATGTGAAACCAGCCGCCAATCTCCTTCTGGTCCAGCGCGGCGATGACAGCATCATGGGAGATTCCACTGCCACGATTATCCTTGATGATGGAGCCGGCAATGCGAAAGTCGAGCTGCTTGAAGCTGATACCGCTGCCGCGATTGCCGGAGAACTCGGAGTTCTTGATGTTGTTCACCGACTTGCCCGCATAGATGTCCGCATAGACGATGCCCAGGCCATCCTGCAGATTATTAACGATGCGCACATTCTCCAGATTGTGCCGGGCATGATCCATCTGCACGGCTGGCCGGAACGAGTTCGTCGTGTAATCAAACAGGCCGGCCTTCTCCACAGTCACGTACTGCAGATCAGCGCGCTCCGCCAGCATACTAAAGCGCACGCCCGCCCAGGCGCCCTCGTAGCAGCGCATTCCGACGTCGTTCTCGTGGCTGCAGCTGTGCTCGAACTCGGACTCGGCGCGGCACTTGGTGACGTCGCGATCGTGTTCCGTGCACCGCACGTTGGCCAGCAGCACGTCCTCGGTGGTGCCGGCGTTGGGCAGCTGCGAGCGCAGCAGCCGCCAGTCCTGCGGATTCAGCGAGTAGCCCAGCTGATGGCAGACCAGAGCCGCGTTCAGCACGCTCCAGCCGTAGTCGCAGACGGTGCCCCAGCGACCCTTCACGTACAGCTGGAGGCGACCTTCGTGGGCGCCGGCGCCACCCACCAGGCGGACGGGCACGCGCGGCAGGCCGTCGGCTGGCAGCGCCTCCGTCTCCATGTCGATGGATTCGGTTTCGGTGTCCAGGTCGATGGTCTCCGTCTCGTTGTGGTCGCCGATGATTGTTTCGCGCTTGAGGGTGAAGAGTATGTCGTCGGGTCGGCGGCCGCGGGCCTCCAGCTTGCCGGCGATCATCATGCCGACGCTGGGCTCGAAGCGCAGGATGGTGCCCGGCTGGAGGATGAGCTTGCCGCCCGGCCGGATGTTGATGTCCTTGGTGACGGTGTAGGTGCCGGCGGGCACCATGTCCTGGCCGTCGACCTCGCCGCCGATGACGTCGCTGCCCTCGTGGAAAAAGCGCGGCACCACCGTCGACGTGGTCACCATGGCCGTGGAGCCCGGATTGGAGCTGTGCAGCAGATAGGGCATGTAGTTAATCTTGGCCAGATTGTAGCGATCGTTGCGATGGAACAGCCGGGCGTAGATGCGGCTCTCGTCCGTGTGGCCCAGCCAGTTGCAGGTCGCATTGATGATCTGGCTCTGATCCGTCAGCTGTGATCCGATCTCATACGCCGAGTCCAGATTGTGCAGAATATTCCGAAAGATGTCCACATTGCTGGACCCCACCACGACGGGTGCGGCGACCCGCGAGCGGGGATTCAAGCGTCCGGCGCCATCGCTGCCCTCGCTGCCGGCGACGAGCGGACCGAAGGCCTCGGTGATGTTGTTGCTGCGCACAAAGTTGCGCGTGAAGAGGACGTACTGCACCTCGGCCCGGCTGTAGGGCGAGAGTGCGAGCGAGACGACATGCACGCCGCTGTTGCGCATAAAGTAGTTGCTCTGGATGAGCAGCCGAACGGGCAGAGCATTAAACTCCTGAAACACATAATCGTTGTTCACGTAAATACAGCCGTACGATCCGAACCGGAACATGTTGTACTCGATGCGGCCGTGAAGATTGAGGGCGGGACTCAGATAGATGGCGTTCGCCTGGCTGTACTTGAACATGTTGTGGCCCAGCTGCAGCTGCAGGTTGGGCTGCCCGTCGGACGTCGCCTGGTAGCACGACTCGATGAAGATGTCGTTCTGCTGGCTGCCATTGAAGCTGTTCCCCGTGATGTTCACCCAGATGGGACGACAGTAGTTGCCGTGGAAGACGCCCATCTCGAGGTTGCCGCCGATCTGCGAGTACTCCACGACGCTCGTCTGATTGAAGGGTATGTACTCGACGCGCTCCACGTCCGCGGTGTGATTCAGCCAGGTGGCGATGCCATAGCCGCGATTCGAGCTGATCGCCGAGCGGGAAATGTTTCGATTGCCGCCATAGTAGGTGATGTTGATCCCAGCGCCGTTATTGAAGCTGATGTTGCTGCCGGTTATGTTGACATCGCCGGCGCCGCTGGTCACGTGCACGCCCGCCACATGCCCGTTGCCGGAGACGGAGCTGGCGTGCACGTGCAGCTTGGAGCGTATGTTGTCGATGGCCACGCCACGGCCGCCATTGTCCTCGACGGTGGACTGCGCCACGCGCAGATCGTAGGCCACCGAGTCGCCGGACGTGATGCGGAAGTAGCCGCTTGCCTCGCGGCGCGACTCCGCCCGGATGCGCACGAACATCTTGTCCCGCGTGCTGGTCACGCTCTGCGGCCGGGTGAAGTTGCGCGCCTGCCACACGAACAGCAAACGGTCGTTGGTCGAGGCGCCGTCATAGATTTCCACGCTGGCCGAGCCGTTCTGCTGCAGCACAAAGTGCTCGAAGTGCAACGTCAGCAGATAGCCGGGCCGGGTGAAGAAGTATTTGCTGCACTCCTTGGCCGAGCCGGCGTAGTACTTTTGGGTGAAGGACAGCGAGATGGGATAGGTCTGGCCGGAGGTTGTGGGCAGCGTGCAGAAGTCGTAGATGCTGGCGCGATCGGTGCGCTCCGTGCCGCGCAGATCGTGGCCCACATACTTGATGCCATCGGCGGCGTTGTCCACCACAGAGCAGCCGTCCAGCTGGACGAGGCCCTGGCTGGAGTTGACAAAGATGCCAATGCCATTGCTCTTGCGCACCGTTACGTTCTGCAGCTGAAAGCCCGCCCAGGGCCGCGTGCTGTTGAAGCCCGTGTACGCCGAGTGGCTGATCACCACGTGCTCCATCTGAGGCGGCAGGCCCTGCACCTCCAGCGCCGACCTGGCGCTGAAGCCCGCCCCGCTGCCCGCCCGCACAATGTCCACGTACTTCAGGCGCGACTCCGACCGCGCCGCATAGACCGTGTTGTCCTGGCCCAGCGACTTCGTCGACGGCGCATTGTCGAAGTAGAGTCCGCGCCAGTGGCCCAGCGGCTCCGCGTGCACCGGCAGACACTGCACGCCCAGATCGTTGTGATAATCGCAGGAGCCGGCGCCCATCTGGCGAGTGCTCCACGCGCACTCCCGCAGACTGCTCTCGCCGCCCAGGCACTTGGGCTGCTCGTAGAGCAGGCGCGGATAGTAGCCCGGCGTGCGCTCCACCCAGTTCCAGAAGCGGCCTCCCCGATAGCCCAGTTGCTTGCAGGCCACAGAGTAATCCGTCAGAGTCCAACTGGCAAGGATTAAATAATATTATTTAAAGATTCTCTCTTTTTGTTTATTCACTTACTTTCTTGAATTGGAGCAGACGGAGCGCCAGGCGCCCTTGTGGAATAACTGCAGTCTGCCCTCGACGGGCGTTGGTCCGTCCACCAAACGGATACCCTTCTCCTGATCATCGGGCAGCTCCATTTTGTAATTGGCAATGTTACCCTGGGATTTCAAAATAATGCGTGCTGTGGGAGTGCCCTGGAAAAAGGAGATGTAAAAGATATTGTCAGTCTACAAAATGTTGTACAGAGCATATAGAAAGAGTATTAACTGGAGAGTAAGGAGAGATAAAGAATGAAGCTGAAGGATAGAAATAATTGGTTGATTAACAATAGTTAAACCAAACTTTAAAGTCTTACAAAATAATCCTACAAAATGGTAATTCAAAAATCTATCAAATTTTTTAAATCTCCCATTTACTGTAAAATATTACTGACCTATTTGTAAGCTAGCTTTATTAAGTGTTTAATTTCTTCATTCTCAGCCTTTCTTATTGCTTAATTGCAGCACATTAGAACTGAAGAAAATGTGTCTGCATGGAAATGAGTTGTGAAAGGCGATGCTAAATGGAAATGCCAAACGATGTCTATGGAAACACTTTTTCACATTTCTTGCATGTTTTTGCTTTGTCTGCAATTTTCGCATAATTGTCAGGTGTGAAAATTTCTTTCAGTTTCTGCTGATTATTTTTTATTTCAGTTTCACCTCAGCTTTTGAACTCGAGCACGCAACAATATTTTTCCCCTCCTCAATTATGATTATTTTCTCGCGCGTTGACCTTCGTTTTTCATCTGTCAAGATCTGGGGTATATATGGTATCTATATATGGTATCTACAGTTAATTAACACCTATGCATTGCGAATGTTGTTGCTGCTGATGATGATGATGCTGACGCCCACAGATCCAATTGAGAAAACACCAAATAGTTTTATTTAATTAAAACCCGACAAGTCCAAACTCTGCCAGGTCAAGAGATGAATTTGGATGATTCACAGCTTATTTTGCATATGAAATTAGTGGTAAAGAATATATCTTCTATATATGTTCTTTTTTGGCAGCTTAGCCTCGACTTGAATACGAGCTAATTTGCTTCTGTCCAGTGTGTAAAATGAAAACGTCAATTATGCGACGTCGTTCACTTAAATCTAATTAACCCCTAATGAACTTCTGACCGCTGATTAAGTGACGCCGCCGAACGGAAGAGAGTGAGGGAAGGGGAAGGGGAAGGGGAAGGGCGGCGGACATGCAAAGTAAATGCAATGGCAGCGAAAAAAGAGTTTGGGCCGTCTTTGAAGTCGTCGGTAATTGTTATTGTTATTGTTATTGCCATTGTAATTGGAATCGTTCCACGATTCATTATTGAGGAAGTGAACTTGCTCTGACCCATTTTATGGGCGACGCATGCGCTGACGCCCTAACCTACGACCACAAAAAACATTCAGTACTGAGTACTGAGTACTCGATTCTGAGCATGAATAAACCCAGCGAATGCAATCTTATCAGTTCAAAAGTCAACAAAAAGTGAACGCTACGAAATTTTATGCGCTTATCTTTCAATACCGTTACTCACCTGTTGCCTGATAGCGACAGGTGCCCTGCCAGGGCTTAATCATTCGCCAGAGTCAATGAGGCGAAATACCAAATATTATGCTTGACTGACTAACTGTATACCCTGTGTATATGTGTACTTTATATGTGCAGAGTGAGTTTTTAATTTGTATAAAGGCAGTTTTATAGGATTTGCTTAAAAAACTTTAACAGGCTTTTTTTCATCTGTATTTCTCTGTCTTTAATTTTGACACCTAAAATATTATTTATATAATTTTTTAAAGTAGCTTAAAATGCATGTCCAACAGGGCGTATGATTTAGCATTTGTATCCCTTTCTATCTTTTGCCTACCTCATAAATATTTTCCTTCATTTTTTGTATATAATTTAGAATAGCTATAACTATATTTCTATCTTTACTCTTGCTTTCTTAATTATAATATCTATCAATCTTTATAAGTAATTTAGAATTGCATATTAAAGCATGCAGGACATGCATTAAAAACTTGGCCAACAGGGCGTATGATTATTTTTTTTATATGCTTGCTTAAGACATTTAATATGCCCATCACTCCTTCTAATATATAAAGTATCTTTGACTTACCACCGCTTGGAGCACGCCGCGCACTTTGAGTCCTTTGGTGGGCGCAAACTCGACGGTCACGCCCGGCTCGATGGTGAGGCGGGCGCCGCGGACCACCTCCAGGTCGTCGCGGGCCAGGTACGGGCTCTCGCTTAGGCGCAGGGTGCGCTCGCTGAGTATTTCGCCGCCGTGGAGCTCCGTGTAGGAATTGGCCGATGATGTCAGCAGCAGCGACGGCGTCGACGGCGGCGCCGCTGTGGCGTCTCCGCCGTGGCGCGTTGCGGGCAGCAGCTGTGTGGCGCCATCGAGACTGGCGAATTCGATATCGTTCTCATTCTCATTTTCGTTTTCGTTCTCAGTGTCCTGCAGCAGTTCAACTGGTTCCAGCTTTGAGTGGGGTGGCACCAGCGACTGTTGTCGAAGCTGACGTTGTTGTTGTTGTTGTTGTTGTTGTGCACGACCCAGTTGGCAGGACGACAATAGCAGGCAGAGGAGTATTGTGCATATGTTGGCCCATTTGGGCGGGCAGCATTTGTTTCTGTGTTTGTTGTTGCCGCAACTGCGTTGAGTTTGTTGCAGCAACTTCGTTTTATGGCGTTGCAACGTCATTTGTGCATTGTTTATCTCTATATATTTAAATTACACAATTTGTAGAATTGTATCTTGTTGATTTGTTTGCGCTACTTAGGATTATCAGGCATGTTCTTTACATGGCCCTGGCAGTTTAAAGTTGTTGTGAAATACCTGGCATTTATAGAAAATTAATTATTTGTATAAAGAACTTGAACAAAAACAAACGTTGTTATTTATAAAAGGTTGACCAAAACCAATATTTAAAATGTTTCACTTTGTTTGTTTTGCAAATATTTGTTTATGCGGTTTGATTAGTAATATTAATAAATACTATTTTGAATAAACACTGCTATTGTTTATTTTTTTTTAAACTAAATATCAAATAATTAAAACAAGCTTTCTTTTTATAACTTCACTTTGTTTATTTAATTGGAATTTCATTTGTTATCCAACATTAATTTGGGTTTTCTTTGAGTTATTTTCGTTTAAAGCACAATTATTTATATTTTCACACTTAAAGTTGGGTTTTCTCACAAATCTGGCATTTGACAATTTACGTTGTTAACATTTCGTAATAAAATCAGAAAACAACAGAGTTTTGTTTTGTTGTAAAAGCCACAAGTTTCTGACGTTGTTACCAATCTCTGATAAGCCAGCCACAAACTGGCCTTACACACACACATCCACAGCAACAACTTGACAACGTTTCAAAACCAAAACACACAAATACCAACACACACCCAACAACACAACAACACAACAAAAACACTCTCTCAGTGGGTCGTGTTGAGAGCTTCCCCCAAACCAATAACAAAAACCGAAATAATAATATATTAAACATACACGAAAACACGTCCGTACGCAAAGAACCGTTAGCGGCGACTGAGCGGGTTACTTGCGTTTTATATTATGACGTTGAATGTTGAGCAGCGACAACAACAATAACAACAACAACAAAGGGAAAAGCCAACAACATGTAAAGTAGTTGGGGCTGATTTTCTTGTTGTTGTTGTTGTGGCTCCACGTCGCGGCATGCTCTAAACTAACTGTAAATGTGTAGGCATTTCATTCATCACACAGAGACAAAAAGAGAGAGAAAGAGAGAGAGAGCAAGCCCTACAGAGAAAGAGAGAGAGAGCGAAAGTGGGAAGGAGAGCGTCGCACGCACCGCAAAAGGTAATTTTCTTGTTTTTCCCCCCATTTTCAGTTGGCTACGTGTGCGTAGAAAAGCGTAAAGAAAGCAAGAAACCATTTCCAAGTTGTCTTCGGTTATTTTGTTTTTTTTTTGGGTGCCTCCAACGCAACGTTTTATTTATGGCGTATGCAAAGCGGCTTTGTTGAGTTCTGTTCTTGAGCTGCGGGCGCGGCTTAAACACTGAGAGAAATAATTGACAACACAAGCAACAAATGAAAGCCCAAATTAAAGATAATATTAATTTTATAGAAAGCACTTTAAGCATTCAAATAGTTTTTTTTTTTTTTTTTTTTTTTTAAATTTTTATTATTAAGGCATACGGGGAATACCAGGAACCCCTTAGTGACCTTTGCTGCTGTTCATTCAGCCCGCAGATTAATTTTTGTTTATATAGTAAACTCATCCTCTTTTTTCTCAGTGCATGTCGATGTGTCTTGGGCCTTGTGTCTTTTTATCGACGCATTATTTGTGACTCAGCTGCCAGCTATTCCAAGTTGCTGCAGTTGTTGTTGCTGCAACTTCGAATGCACTAAAGTGCATTCAAAAGTTTATTGTCTGCCTCTTTATGGGTTTATTAACTTTGTTTGGCATTTCGCGTATGCCGGGGAATGTATTTAGCCAACTAGCTAAGATAGTTGAAAGCTTTCAACAAGACAGTAAATATGTTTCTATGATAAGCTTTGTAAGTGTCTCTGACTACTTATATATATATTTAACTTAAGCAATATCAGCATTCCGTTAACTGCGATATCTTCGATAGCCGCCAATCAAGTTGGCCAGATAGCACTTAACGCTGATTGTACTCCCCTTTAAATTGATAAGATAGTTAAAGCCTGCAATCCAAAGGTTATCAAACGAACACAACAAAATTGATTTAAACAATTTTCTAACTTGAATTTTACTTTTTAATGTGATTAATTGAGTTTAAATAATTTGCACTTTTCTTTTTACATGTCATCTGTTCTAATTTGAATGCTGGTTTTTTTTTTGTTGTAAAAAAGAGAAAATTAAGAACACGTTTATTAACTGGCACAAAACCCCAAATATTGCGGTAATTTTGCAGGTAATTGCGTTGGTTTCAAACACATGTACACTCAGAGAAAATATTGGCTTAAAGCTTAAAACCTAACGAAGAGTTAAATGTATACAATATATTTCTGAAGTTTGGTTCTATTTGTTTATATCTGTTTGAATTATAAAAGAAACAGGCAGATCAAAGAATTCTCTTCATTTGAACCCATTTTAACCCATTTAACTACATTCCAATTCCTGCTCAGTTCTCAACCTTTTACCTTTCAAAAAACAATTCTTTCAACTTTCAATATGACCTGAATTTGAACAATCACTTTGGCTTAAGGTTTTAACACGCTTGAAGAGCTGAGAGTTTTTCCGCATTAGAAAACTATCTCATAAATTATGTTGTATTTAATTACAGACTTTTTCTCGCCGTCGAGTTATTTATTGTTTACTAGCATAATTAGCAATTTTGATGGATTCTAGAAATGAATGAAATAGTCAGCATCAGATAGTTCAAATAGACGACATTTGAGCTTATTAGTCATCTGTAGTCATTTGTTGTGCCGGCTTTTGTATACTTGTTTTTTATTTTTTTTTGAATTTATAAATTATTGGATAAGCACGCTATTTGCATTGTGGGGAAGTGACTAATACTATCCCACACAATTATAAACTAATACAGACAAGTTCGGTCTCGCTCTCTCTTTCTTTCTCTATCGCTCATTGTTGATAAGCTTCTCTCGCTCTCTCGTTCAAAAATGGCCAAAAACAACGCCGCACTTGCCAAACGCTTATCGCATTAAAGTCTTTTTTTTATCTATGTAAGTCCGACAAAGACCAAGCATATAACTGATGGAAATATATAGTATGTATATAATGAGATTGATAATGCCCACTTCCTTTTACGTATGGCCAACAGCAGCGGCCAGCAACGCGTCATCAGTTCGAGCCCAATGGGAAGTGAGTAACAATGTTGGTAATGTAATGCGAGGTAAAACGGAAGTAGCCACAGAATGTGGAACCAAGCGAAGCAGCAGCAGCAACGGCAGCGGCAGCGGGGCAAGTGCAACTGCAGTCAGTTGAAAGCAGCGCTGCCAGCGTCGCTGTTGCAGTCGCTGTTGCGGCTGGCTGAGCGCAGGCTGTTGGCAAACTTTGTTGAGTTTATTGGCCACAAAAAATAGCGATAGTACAAGTTGCTCTGTGCTGGCAATTAGGCATTCACGAAAGCGTGCAAGTCTTCAAATCGGATTTGGATTCTGATTCACATTCGGATTCGGATTCGGATTCAACATTCGGAGTCTCAATCTTTACGCGCCGTTGCATTATATTCGCACTAATGAGCTTGGCTTTTTACGGTTTCTCCGCGCCAATCCATAACGTTCTAATTACAAGAAAATAGGTATGTGTATTTTCAAGCTTCAGCTCTGCAGATGCTCGCATCTGTATTGTGTTTATGTTGGCCTTTGTTGGCCCGCGCACTGGTATTGGTGGGTTTGGTAATAGTCGGTTTGGCCAGAAAGCCAGCGAGCTAGCGTCGCACCAACACAACCTCACTTTTTGTTTTTCTTGTGTGTGCTTTGCAGCGCTTTGCAACCCTACTTGAAATGCTATTTTCAACACTTTACGCACTTGTTGCACTTTCTTTAGGTTTATTTATGTTTTTTCATTTATTCGCACTATTTGGGGCCTATTAGAAACGACGCTTTTTGTTGGCTTTAAGGCGCGGTCAACGGTGATCACACTTACACACACTCGCACTCCCGTGTATGCGACAACAGAGCGAAGAAGAAGAAGAAACAAAAAAGCACCGTTGAGATCAAAATTCGCTTTGCGTTCAGCGCGCACACGTCTGCTCGGCCGCGTCGTCGTACACCTTCTGAGCGCACTGAGTCGCCCAGAGCGAAGCTCCGCGGTCAAATCTCTCACACTCTTTTCTTCCTCTGCCTCTCTCCTCTTTTGTACTGCTGCTGCAGTCAAAATAGTCACAGCGAAGCTTTGCGCGAGTGTGAGTGAAACACAAGATGTAAAGTTCGCTCGCAGTGGACACAGTCAAATGGCAGACAAGTTGTTGTTGTTGTTGTTGTTGTTGCTTTAACTGAGCGCGCCACTCACAGTTACCTTGGCCGAAATGACGGCAGCAACAGCTTTAACAGCTTTTGCTTCCATTACCTGTTGCTGTGTGCTCTGTTCGTAAGCTGTTGTGTCGCTGTTACGTGAGCTGTGTTTAGTGCCAACTGTTAGGTTAACAGCTTCTGCTGTGAGCATTGGATTTTGATAATTTACGTAAATAATGTAAAAACTTTTTTAGGTCAAGTGTGAATTAAACAAATCACTTAAAGATTTGTATGGATATTACTGTTGGAAGCGAATAATTACAGTACTTAGAATAGTAACATTTTCAACATATTCAACATTCTACAAGTTAAGAAATGATTTATAAATAATTGATATTAAATGGTAAAAATACAAATAAACTACATTATTTTTGATTTTGCCCACACATTTCAAAAATGTTAGGATTGGCCCACTGTACTTATGGGTAGACATTACATTTACATTTATTATAGCATACTTTTCGGCATAAATGGCTGTGGAGACAGAAATAATAAAAGAAATTGTAATAAAATATGTAAATAGCAGTAGGTTGCCTTGGCCTAAATTAATCACAACTTAGCTGATATTTTACTTGAATTAGTTAATTTCATTTTTCATTTCAAAAAATATATTATATCATTTGCACATATGACGTTTTTTATGTAGCATACTTTTGGGCAGCTGCCAAAAATATTTATAACAGCTCATAGTTTTAGAACAGAAAAAGTTCCTTTCTTTGTTTAGAAGGGAAATTGTGTTAGACTTTTTTTCATTATTTCATGAGAATTCTTTTTATTTGAGTTATTTATGTACATTTTCTTTGGCGCTGTTTATTAATTCGTTTCATACGACTTTGGCGACTTCCATTCGCAAAACTTTGGCGATTTGTGGACATTCTCACGTGCAGAGCGCACGGAGATTTTCAGCAGGCAGGTCACGTGCGGCGGCAACTGGTGATATCATCACCATCTTGGCTAATATAATGATTTCAGTTATGCCTTTGTTTTTATATGTTACAGTTGATGTCGATTGGATGTCGTCAGCAGGCTTGGCCGGGCGGGCACCTATAAAGTTGCCTGCGATGACTGCGATTTACGTGCCACATTAATTGAACTAACTTTCTACGTGTTCGAGTGCGGCACTTGGCAGCCGAATTGTGCGTGGCCCCGTCGGAGGCGTTGCCCCTGCGGAAACCGCAAAAAGCGTCTATGCGAAACGTGTCTCAAGTGCGGGCTGGAACATCGTTTGATTGATGGGGATTGGGCGAGTGAATCACACACAATCCTCACAAAGCAACAAAAAAGAAATATCACAAAACAATGCTCAATTAATTTCAATGCAAACTTTATTTAAATATATATATTTATATTTCAATTAATTGTGTATGTGTGTGTGTGTGTGTGTTTTTCAAAGTCATTTTAAATTCAAGGAAGACCATGGAATGCTAGAAGGCTGTACTAAAACTCTAAATAAAACTTAAGATTGCTATAAATTAAGCCTATAAAAAATTGTTAACTGGAATGTGCGGCCGCATTTGCCGAGCTGGTTTTTGTTTTTGTTATAGTTTTTTTTTGTAATCTGTTTCTCGTATTTCTAAGCTACTTTTACTTTCAACCTTTATTTCCCTCAGCGAAGATCTTGATACGAATTGATTTGCCGTCAAGATTAACTTAAACATTAAACATAAATTAAAGTTTCGTATTGAATTTAATTACTA
Source organism: Drosophila lacertosa (assembly GCA_004143845.1). NCBI lineage: Eukaryota > Metazoa > Arthropoda > Insecta > Diptera > Drosophilidae > Drosophila > Drosophila lacertosa. Next base: position 244,200 of record SCDZ01000112.1, read on the forward strand.
CACTAAAGATTTAAAGAAACAACAGCACTCAGTGCTGGACTAAACTAGGCGATAGCCAACTTGATATAGACTCTCGACTCGACTACGGCTAGGATGTGCTAAAATAGGCGTACTGCTAAAATAGGCCGCTTACTAACTGGGCCAGTACGCGATGGTACTGCCAAAATGCAACAACAGCTTGTGGCACTTCTTAAGCGTATTAACTTAGCGTAATTCATTAATTAATTAGTAATTCTTATTGCCTTGCCGCGAGACATTGTACTAAAATGTACTAAAAGTGCACTTATGGCTAAAACGGGCCTTGGCCAAGTCAGATCAGCGACGCATTATGTCCTCGATGCTAAAGCCAGTGCGTCTGGGCGCCGGTGCAGCTGGTGGTGCTGCCGGTGGTGCAACTGTTGGTGCTGCCCCCGCAGCTGGCGTCTCCTTCGTTGTTTCGCCGTTATTTGAAGGCGGCTTGCAGAGCAGCTGCCGCGGCGGATGCCGCGACATATTCAAAGCATAGATGCCCGGATTGTCCAGATAGCTGCGCTGATGCTCCACCACCAGCTCCACCAGCGGCGGCGGTGCCGGCGGCGGCGGCAAAATGCGCTTGCGCACCGGAATCGAGCCCAGGAAACTGGGCAGCGCCTCATGAGGCGAGTGCAACGGCTCCGCCACGTTGGGCGCCGACGCGGCTGACGGCGGTGGCGGCGGCGGCTTGCTGAGGTTCAGCGTCTTGTGGTGCAGATCGCGACGGACGTGCAGCATGGGCAAATATGGATCGCCGCCACCCGGCCCCAGCAAGTGGGCGTGGCCGTGCAGCGGTGCTGGTGGTGCAGCTGCACCCGGCGGTGGCACATAGCGCAGGCCGGGCATAAAGGTGGACTGCGCCGGCTCCTCCAGCGGCCGCTCGCCATGCGGACGCATCGTGTAGGTCTCGCCGCCCTCATGGTGGCAGTGGGTGACGCCCTGGCCCTGACCCTGACCCTGACCCTGACCCTGGCGCTCCGGCTTTGCCGTTGCCGGCGTGGGCTGGCCGGGCTGGCTGGCGGCGGCCTGGCCCGCCTTGAAGCGAGCGACGAGCGCGACTTCGGCCTTCTCCTCCTCGGTCTCGGCCTCGAGCTCCTCGTCCTCGGCGAGATCGAGAGCGCCCGCCTCGTGCAGCTCCTCCTCGTCGTCGTAGTCGTCGAACTCGTCCTCGCTGTCGTCCTGGTCGTAGCTGGCGCTGCTGCCGTGGCCCGTGTTGGCCTTGCGCTTGAGCCGCATGCGCTCGGCCTCGTCCTTTTCGGGCTGCTCGCTCAGATTGTGAACGGGCGACTGGCGCGGCGAGTCGACCTCCAGCAGGGAGTCCTCCTCGTCGCCGCTCAGCTGGCGCGCCTCGTCCTCCTCGCCAACGTCGACATAGTCGCCGCCGCTCACCTCGCCGACGGCGTGCGTCAGCGCGTGGCGCCTCAAGTCGCAGTTGCGGCGAAAGACCTTGCCGCACGAGGAGCACTCGTAGGGCTTGTGGTCGGTGTGGGTGAGCAGATGGGTCTTCAGATTCGAGCGCTGGTTGAAGCTGCGACTGCACACGGGACACTTGTGCGGCGACTCCTCCATGTGCAGGATCTTGTGCACGGCCAGCGTTCGCGACTGGCAGAATCCTTTGCCGCACTCCGTGCACTTGAACGGCTTCTCCTTCGAGTGTATGTACCTAAAAACAGACAGATAAAGAGTGTGAGGGAGAGAGAGAGAGAGGGGGGAGGGTTAAACTCGTTTGGTGCGTGGGCGTTGTTGGTAGCTGGCTTGGCCATTAGCTGGTAGCTGGCTGAAGTTGACAGTTATCTGCTGTGGCCGCATTATCTGCCCGCTCAGATAAAGTGCGCTGATATATTTTATGTTTATGGCAGCCATCTTTGAAATTGGCGTCCACTTGTTGTTGGACTCGGCAGCAACCAGCAGCTGCCTCTGGTTGCTGCCAACAACAACAGCAACAAAAACAACAAAAAAAAAGAGGCTAAAACTGGTTCTCGAAACTGAGGCTCAGGCTTGGCTCAGTCCGCTGTCCGCTGTCTTTAGCTCGGGGGCCTTCAAGGCGCACCGAGATTCTTCTTGGCGTTGTTATTTTTTTTATTTATTTTTTTTTTTTGTTTTCTACTCTTTGCCCGTTTGCCGCTGTGAAATTAGCCCCGCGGCAAAGCAAACAAACGACAAATGGACCGAAACCGAACGATCAAAAGACACACAGCCTTTTGGCCAAGCCAGCAGATGGAACCTGCCCGGCTCTCTCACTATCCAGCACTCAGTGGAGTGCTCCCCCCTGAAGTCACCCCTCACCCGCACCCTGGCCAAGTGAAAACCAACAAAGTTAATTAACTTTGTCTGCTGCGGCCTGTTCTTCAACTCACTTGGCCAAAACAACAACAACAACACTGAGCCAAGTGATTTTCTCAAGCTGTTCGCGTCAGTAGCGAACGCTTTTGTACAAAACTGTTCTTGTTCTTTATAAATAAAATAAAAAAACAGAAACCCAACTACAAATCTTATTTCTCTAAAAGAAACTGAAGTCAGACACTTTTATTAACCCTTTAGCCCACCAAGCTAAAAGAAAAGTTTCTAAAGAATATTTGTGTTAAAATGAAAAATGATTCCTCTGTTATTTTCAGTTTAGAACCCCTTTAAATATTTTTCAGTGCACCCCAAAATTTATTCTTACCCCAACTAAAGTTTTTTCTAGAGTATTCAAGCTGCGACTTCTTGTCTCAACTTTTCTCAACTCCTCGCATCTTTCTGCCCCAAGGCCCCAAAGGCATGCCAGCAATTACGAGTGCGGCCACGCCCCCTGCCCATAGAGAGAAGCTCTGCACTCACCTGTGGTCCCGCAAGTGATCCTGTCGCCGGAACGCCTTGCCGCAAATATCACAGGAATAGGGCCGCTCGTCCGTGTGCGTGCGCTCGTGAATCAGGAGATTGTAGGACTTGGTGAACTGGCGATTGCAGAACTTGCAGATGAACTGTTTCTTGGGCCGCGAGGCGCGTCCGGGCGCGCGCAGCAGGCGCCGGTCCAGACCAGCGTGCATGCCCGGCCCAAGCCCAGGCGGGAAGAGGGCGGCGGCGGTGGCCGCGCCGGGCGGAAAGGGAAAGCTGCCGGCGCCCGTGGGCGACGGCCCAGGCCCGGTCAAATATGGCGGTGGTGGCGGCGGGCCGTAGAGCACGCCCGGTGGCGGCACGCCGGGCGGTCCGCCCGGTGGCCCGCCGCGGCCCAGCATGGCGGCGGCGGCGGCCGCCTCGCGCAGCGCCAGCTCCTTGCGCTTGTCGGCCATCATGGCGATGATCTCGTAGTTGGAGTTGCTGCCGGCGCGCGCCTTCGCCTCGAGCGCCTGCCGCGTCGGCAGCACCGGCACAAACGCCGAGATCTCGCGATGGTGCGGCCCGCCCGCCGGCCCGTGCGGCCCCGCCGGACCGTGCAGGCCCGAGGCGGCCAGGTGCTGCTGATAGGCCAGCTGTGTTTCGTAGGCAGCGGCCGCTGCCGAGATCCTGCTGGCCGAGGAGTTGCGCGACTCGGCGGCGCTGCCAGCGCCATCTGCGCCAGCGCCGCCGCCGGCGGATCCGCTGCCGTTGCCGCCGCTCGCCGCCGCTGCGACCGCGGCCACCGTGGACATAAACTGATCCATGCGCGAGGCGCGCAGCATGGGAATGGCGCCGCCGCCCTCGCTGGCTGTGCTGTCCGTGGGCATATCGAGCGCTCGACGGGCTACTCACATGCCGTCAGACCTTCAGCTGCAGATAACAGACGGGAAGAGTGGGGGGAAATTAACAATTAGTCAAATGTTGTGTTAATTGCTCGTGGCTTATTATTGGGCTCTATTGGGCTTATCTTAATTGCTCGTCAAGTCCAATAAAAAATGTTTGTGCTTATATATATATTTGTGCTACCCCTTCACCACATGCCCAATGGGGTTTAAGGGTGCTTGAAGTAACGCAAATATAATATTAAATTAAGTTTATAAAATTTTTTTATCCAAAATAGTCAAAAAATGGATTTCTCTTCTTTTTAAATCTCTTTTTGAGTAATTGATCAATATTATTAATCATAAAAGCCTTCTAAAAACAAATTTATAATACATGCCAATTTCAATTATTTATATAATTTGTTCAATTTTTATTATAAATTTAAAATTTATTTGTTTAAAGTCTTTGCAGTTATAATAATTTAATTATATATATAGTTAATTTTTTTAAGTTAATTTACTTGGTAAATATTAAAAATTTAACTCGAAATCTGTGTCGGGTTTTTCGCATCTCATAAAAATTGCAGTAAAAAACACTTGGTTAATAACGTTTCAAATAAATTTAATTTAATTAGAATATTTTTTGACTTGTGAACAGCTTTCATTAATTCACAATATAAATTTTAATGCACAATTTGTGTTTCCCATTTCGATTGGAATTTAAAGCGTATTTATTTTATTTAGCCACATTTCTTTCGTTTATTGCTTCAATTGTTAATGGCCAAAAACTTGTTGTCATTTATTAAGTTGTTTACTAATAAAAACTCAGGCTGTAAAATTACCAGTCAAAAGATTACAACTACACAAATGCATTTAGTAGGGTATATTAAGTTTTCACTACACACATTTTATTTAACAGGTAATTTTTCATACGAACTTTTGTAATTTGTTTTCGGTTGTTGTTTTTTTTTTTTTTTTTGTTGGTGTTGTGTATTATCAGCATCGGCGGCAAAAAAAAAAACTGAACTGAAAACGAGCAAATGCCGTCGCAGAGTTGGAGAGTTGTCGTCGCTGCCAGGTTAGATAAGATTGTGCGTTTAAAAACCTGACTGACTCAGTGTAAAAGCGAGGCACACACAGCAGTAGCAATACACACACAAACACACACACAGACACTCACACACCCAAACACACTCACACACTCAGAGATGTTTTGTAGATACTGGCATTTGGCAGCCATACAAGTGCAACTGGTAGCCTAAGCGAACTAAACGGCAGTCAGTCAGTCAGTTAGAGGCAAGCCTTGACTCGGTAGCCGAACCCGAACCCCAACTCGAACCCGCGAGAGAAGCGACCAGAGAGAAGCGACCAGCGACCCGATGCGACCCGTTCGACTGTGACTGCTCACTGGATTTACGCAACAGGAGCTTCAGCTTCTGGCTCTTTTTTTCTTTCTTTTTTTTTTTTGCATCTGAACGTGATCATCACGATAATAACGAGGAGCAACAACAACGAGCGGCTAAAAGTAATGCTGATAATGATAATGATAATGACGGCCATATTGTCCATAAAACTCTGTTGCGTTCAGGCCACATTTAAATGTATAACCAGTTGCGCAAAATACAAAAAGAAGGAACATAAAAAACGTAAAGTATTGCCTCGCAGTCTGCGAAGCCCCCCCCCCCCCCTTTTTTTTTTTTTCTTGCCCCCTTTATTGGAAGACTTCGTTTCTCTTTTTTTCGGCAATGTCTCTCTCTGGGTCGCGACTTGCACCTTGAAATGAGTTTTCACGTCGTGATTTTTAGTAATTCTCTACTGCTTCATCTATTCCTCTTATTTGCAGTCTTTTTTTTTTTGTCAGTCTGTCTGCCGTGATAAGTAGATAGCTGGAACTGCTGCATCATCATCAGACCAAGCGCTGTGCACGTGCCCCGAGCTGTGGCACAGCTGCTTTGGCTGCTGTCAGATGGGATCGGCGCAAACTAAGATAGATAGTTTAAAGCGCTGTCCGATTAGAAATGACATTGGAAATCGAAAAAACTTAAAGTGAATACAACAAGTGGTTGTTTTATTCTACGCTATTGACAACTTGATTCGGCTTAGGCTGGGGGAAATACCCAGCATGAGCTTAGGCTGAAAGTATTCCCGGAAATACGGCTTCATTTGAATGCAGACAACATTAATGTTATAAGTTTATTTAGTTTTATCTATATTTAAATTCAGTTAACTAATCAATTCACATTTTTGCTCATTTATATAAATTTTTTATTGCTTAAATAAAATATAATAAATATTAATAATAAATATGCAAAATTGTTCGTATAAATTGTATAAATAGATATTTAAGTATACCAAATACTTTTTAATAATTTAAATTGTTTGTAAATAAAGGTAATTTGGGCTGTTATGTTAAACTCATCTATATATAAACTATTTCCATCTCTAGACTGAACATGAATTAAAAACTTGGTAAAGTTGATATATCAATTTAAATAAAAAATGTATTTTTCCCTATTTCACAATAAGTAAGCCCAACCTGACTTAACCAATTACTTAACCTCTTTTAGTTAGTTAAACATTTCAATTAATTAACTTATTTGCTATCTTCAACATCGTTCTACTTTCGCAAAGTATATTTTACCTTTCGCTTTGCAACTATTTGAATAGTTATTAAATTTCGAGCAATTTCAGGTACTTGACCAACTGCTCTTAATGCAAACGCTCCATAAATCCCCCGCTAGTTCCAAGTAGCTGAACCGACGCATAGCCCATATATCACACCACACACACACACACACACACACACACACACACACACACACACACACACACACACACACACACACGTATCTGTGGTAGCCTCGAAAAAAAAGGTAACCCGTTTTGGGGGTTTTCGTTGTCGTATTTAATTTTATTTATTTCTCTATTTTTTTTTTTATTTTTTTACTAGCTTTACACACTTTTTTTTCGTCTGCTTCTTCGTTTTCTCACTTATGCATTTATGACTGGGGCTCGGTGTCTGTTTAACTGTCTAAGCTGTCTGTCTGAGCTGTCCAACTGTCCGTTCGACCTGCCCCCGCTGCCTGCCCCTGCCCCTGTCCCTGTCCCTGCCCCAACGGCATGCCCCATGGCCCTGTCAACTAGCACACAATGCGCGATTCAGCGTTCATTATCTTTTGAAACATCGGCACTTTTGAAACGTCAAGCCAAATAAGAAAAACAAATAAAATTAATGTAAATAATGGACATCATCAGCAAAATGCGAAGTCGACAACGTCGCACGTACTTGCTGAGGGAGAGGGACAGAGCTAGAGAGAGAGAGAGAGAGAGAGCGAGTACGCGTTGACTGAAGAGAGAGAGAGAGTTGTGTGTACTTTCAGATACAATATAGAGATACAGATACACACGGGGAACGTTTGCGCAAACGGTTGCCCAGCAAATGAAGCCAAAGGCTTAAATGTGTGTATACATATAATAAAAAAAGAAAAAAAGCGAAGAAGAAGATGAAAACTGTATGAGAAGCAACAGCAACAACAACAACTACTGAAAAGATATCGAGGAGCAATTTGGCTGCCACTTTTTCGCTGCCTGCTCTGAGACCGAGACCGGGACCGGGTACGGGGTCTGGCTTTGTGTAAACAACCAGCCAGGGAGACCAGCCGACGACGCGTACACCCAGTGGAAAAAGGTTCAAAGCAGTTGATAAAAAAAAACACACAGACACACACACACAACACACATGCGCAGAGGGATTTAATATTTGTATAGAAAAGAGACGAGACGAAGTTTTGTCCCAACGCGGCTGATATCTTTTGGCTTGGACCGCACTACTTCAGTTTGCTTACAAAACAACAATCTACAACAACAACAAACAACGTTAAGAAAGGGTCAGTGTGCGTTCAGTTTTAATCCCTTCGGGCCAGGCTCGCCAGCCACACAGGCGAAGGTAGCTAATAATCAACAAAACAAGAAAAAACGAAGGAATTATAAAATAAAAATAAAAAAATAAAATAAAAATAAAATAAAAGCAAAAAAAAAACAAGTTGTAATTATAGTGCGCTGGCTGCATTCAAAAACAAATGCGTTAATCTGGCAACCCTTTTGGCCGCCAGATAATAGTCGAAGCTATTAAAATCTCTCTAGCCATGATCATCATCAGCGCTTGGAGTTTTCCACTGGCTCCTTCGGAGCGTCTCTATAATTTTCTTGATTAATATCTATGCGATTTACACATACCCCACTGCAAAGGTGTGTGTGTGTGCAAGTGTGTGTGTGTGTGTGTGTGTACTGTGTGTAAGTGCGCGGTCATTAATTTAAAAGCTTTGCTAATTCTGCAGCCACGTTGCATGCAACAACTCCAGAACTGCTAATGAAGTTTTATGGGCTCGCAACGCGCAGCTGGCCTTTCCACAGAGATTACTTAGGTTGTTCACTCAAATTGAAAAACATAATTTGTAATTATGATGATCAAATGGCTAAGAGAGCAGCCCCAGAAACTAGTTCCACAACGATTATAATTGATGGGTTCTTGTTGGAGTTGAATACGCAGAGATTATCTGGAATATCTCGAGCGATTAGAAAAATGTTCAAGATGTAATTTCAAATAAAATATGTTTTTAACTGATTTATAAATAAAATATAAATGTAACTTTATAAATATTTTTAAAGATTTATTTCTATTTCGTGCAATAAATTTTAGAAAAGATAAACGGCTGTTCTAGATTAACTGGTTATGAATATTTATAGACATTAAATTAGCTTAATCGTAATGCCATAAAAACAATTAAAAGCAGCCAGATTAAAAACTTTTATAGTTTGTAATAATGATCAACTTTTATTAAAATTATCCAGCTTTATATAAATTGATGTAATTATGAAACTTTGAAGCACAAGTAAAATAGGATCATAGTCTACTTTAAATATTAAATAACAGTTTGACTAATTTTGAAATGAATTGAATCTTGCTAAAAGTAAAAAAACTCAACTGTTTCAATAGTTAAGTCTCAAATTTTATTTTGTATTGCAATCGTTATTAATCGCTTGAGATATTGCTAAAGATAGTATCCCAATTGTTAAGTTTTTAAAGCAGCTTAAGATTTGTCTCTCACCAAAACCAATCTCCTTTCAATTCTCTTCAGGCTGCCCACGTTTAAGTTATTTGCATCTGCATACAAACTCAAATAATTTATAAACTTTTATCTTTTTCACCAACTTAAACCATTTCAAATTTATTTTAATCTGTGAATTTACGAGTTCGCTTAAAAAGCGAAATATAAAGAAATGTTGCCCTTCTGCTCGGGCCATTTATCCCTGTATTATTTCTGGCCAGCTAATCCCCTAAGCCGATCGTATTTCACGCACCTTAAGACCCTTGGAAGATAGTTCGGGCAGTTCTTTGGAGCGCCGCACTCGAGAATAGAGTTCTTCGGTTCTTTTGTGTTACGGCCTGTCAATAACTCATAATCATGGGCTACCTCTTGATCAGATCAGATCAGATTCAGTTATGCTACAAACCAGCACGAAGTTACTCTGATTATGCACAGCAGGCTGTTGAGTTCATATTGTAATGGGCTAGAATTTAATTGCATCATCAAATCGGATCGGAAACATTAAAAACTTGTCTAGTCAATCAAGCGCCAGCTCTTTAGCTGCCACACGTGCCAAAGGGGCGTGGTTAAAAGCGTCGCCAGGCTTTGCCTTTTATGGCCAATTGTTTGGGCCATTGTTCGTCGTCAACTTTATGAGCGCAGCTTTAAGTGTCGCCTTTTGTTTAACTAAACTTTTATATGCTTTTAATTTGTGTTTTTTTCGGATTTTAATTAATTAAACTTTTATTGACCAAAAGCCATTTCCCTGCTGCGGGCAACCGTTGCACTAATATCAAATTTGATATCACAAAAATGGTAAAAAAAATTTAAAAAAAAAAAAATGGTAAAAAAACCCACCCAGAAATATACCGAATGCAATAAAGTTTTATGTGGCTATTCTTATGCTAAAAAGTAGGAACCCACAGCACAAACCAAATAGCCCATAAACAAACAATGATGAAAATTCAAAGAGATCGAGCTTCAGTTCCCGCTTCAGCTCCATTCGAGCGAGACAAAAGCCAAATGGCTCTATAGAACCGCGGCGAATGGAGCCCGAACACCAAATATCCAATACCCCAATGAAAAACGAGACTGTGGGAGCGCGGGAGGCGTTTTCAAAAAAGAAAAAAAAAAAACAAAAAAAAAGGCATCAGCAGCAGCAAGAGGGAAAAAAAACTAAAGCATTTAAAAGAAATCAAAGGAAAATAAGCACAAAGATGCTGGAGCGATGTAGATGGCAGAGTCAGATGATGGCCGAACCCCAAACCCCAAACCTCAAACCCCAGACCCCAAGCCCCAACAGAAGCTTGCGGCAATTGCGTTTCCTCTTTGGACACACGTTCTGAACAATTAAAGCGCGCGGCAAGCCAAGCTGGCAACGGCCAAGACGACGACGCTGACGACGACGACCAAGTCCAAAAAAACCGGATTCAAATTGAGCACGACGAGAGCTGCTGAAACTGAGGCTGAGAGCCACTGGCCACTGGCACTGGCTACAAGTGAACTGGTTTACGGGCAACAAAAACTTAACAAAAAAAAAAACTCACACACAAAAAACTGAATAAGAAAAAAAAAGCATTCCAAGCTCGAACCTTCGAGCTCTGGAGTCGAACCAAGTCGTCTGCGTTGTCAGTGGCTGAGCCGAGCGCCAGGCCGCCTGTCAATGGAACGCAGCCCAGACCAGGCCAGGCCAGACCAGGCACCACACTGAGTTCGGTGGCAATGACAGTGGCACATGCAGTTGTAGTGGAAGCCGCTGCGGCAGCCGCCGCCGCCAGTTGCCCAAAAACCGCCAACTGTGGCGGAGCCTCCAACGTTGAGTTAAACCAGCGTGTGTGTGCGTGTGTGTTTGTCTGTATTGGTGAGCAGGTTTTTAGCAGCCAACTTATTTTTTATTTACTTTGCTACTCGCTGTATTCGCTCTCTCTCTCTCTCTCTCTCTCTCTCTCTCTCTCTCTTTCTGGCTTTGGCTCTCTTAGAGCCCACTCGCTGTGGTTGCCACTCGCTGAGATTTGCTTTTGGCCATAGCAAAAAATCAAAAGAAAATAATTAGCTAGACCCTAAAGAAAAAAGTTTCAACTGCGGAATTTTTTGTGGAATCTTTTTTGTGTTTTTTTTTTTTGGAGGGGGTGTTGCCCGCTTTGGGGCGTGTGTGGCTTACCTGTAAACAATTTTGATGGCTGTGCGAAGAGCGCCTGAGGCTCTTTCAAGCTTGGCTTGGCCAGTATTCCAAGTATTTTTGTTGAACAAGTTTTAGTTTTGTTTAGTTTTTTTTTTTTTTGTATCTTTCTTTCTTTTCTTTGCTTATTTTCTTTCTCGGGCACTTTTTTAAGATTTCTAGAAGGCAAACGATATCAGGGATTAGCTAAAGGATATTGTATTTTAAAGTTTAGTTGGCTGGCAAAATATACGTATTTTTGCATTTAGTTTACGCACACACAGATACAGATACAAATGTATCTACAGATGTGTGCGCGACACAATCACGGCACGATCAGTCGCAAGCGGTCGCGGGTGTTACGGCAGCAACAGCAGCAACGGCAGCAGCAGCAGCAGCAGCAACGGCAGCAGCAGCAACGGAGGCAGCAGCTACCACAAACCACGTAGAAAAAAAATGAACCAAAACCAAACTAAACCACGTACGAAAAGCAAACCGATCGAACGAACCGAGCGAGCGAGCCGAGCCACAAACGAGATACGGCAGCTGAAATGTGTTTTTCTACATTTTGTTTGAAATAGGAGCTGAAGCCAGTGCAGCTACCAATTCGCTCCTCAAGTAGTCCCAAACTCTTCCCACACACACACGACGACGACGACACGCTTGGGCACGCCGCACTGAAAAGCGCTTTTCAGCGAGCTGTAAGCTGTGAGCTGTGAGCGGGGCGACGTTGCAACAAGTTCACTGTGCCTGCATATTTCCCCCCCCAGCACACACACACACACACACTAATACACTCACACGTTGACAATTCCAGTGTGGTTGCGATTGTAGCCACGATCCGCGCGCAGGTGCGTCAGCTACGATCAACTCTCGAAGACTAATCCCAGCATTGCCGAGCCGCTGTCATCGTCGTCGTCGTAGCTCATGCGAAGAGAGCGTTCGACGAGAGAGAGAGAGAGAGAGAGAGAGCGATTTGCTTGGCGAGTAGCGAGCGAGATCGCGCTCGAAACCAGCCAAGTAACTAAAACAACAACAACAACAACAAGTACTAACCGACCGCCAGTCGCACGCTGCGGACAGCCGCACCGAACGGACAGACGGACGGAGGGACGGACGGACACGGAACGTGCATACGTACGACGAGTTATTGTCAGTTAGAGAGCTACCTGTTTACCGACTGCTTACCGTTTTTTATTCGAGGGTAGACGAACCAACTCGCGCGTTGCCAGATTGCATTTGGTTCCAATGGGCGGGGGAGGGCGGTAGGGAGTAACTGCGGTGGCCGCAACCAAAGCGGGGGAGTAATCCCACAAGCCAGACATTATATAGACAGTAGCTATATTAAATACGAATACGAATTACTTAGTTAATTATATAGAGTTAAAGTTTACGTTTATCTAACTAGGTTGAAAGTATAAGCTTATCTCTGTTGTTTTGTTTTGATATTAATAACCTCCAATAAGTTTATCAAGGTACTCTACTCTAAAGCTGATTCTAAGAAAATATCTCAGATATATATATTTTTTATATTTAACCTGACTGATAATACCTTTCCCACTGGTTGCTATCTGAACAGTCTGGCAACCTTCGTCTTCGCCTGCACATGGTAAGACAACAAAAGGTATGCGGCCAAGCATTCAAAGGGGGAAGACAAGAAACAGGGTCTTAGCGAGTCTGTGGTCCAAAAGAGAGGGAGTTACGTTTGACGAAAACGCCTCGTCGATGCTGCTGCTGACGAAGGTAAAGATGATGATGACGATGCTGCACCTGATGATGATGATGATGATGATGAGCAACCACCAACTGTTTCAAAAGTAGCTAAGAAAAACCCAAAAAGAAAATCACAAAGAAAATGAAATGGGCATATGAAGAAAGGCTAAGGCTAAGGCGACTTCGCCAAGAAGAGATAATTAAGGCCGCACAGTGGAACTAAATTGTTATTGTTGTTGTTGTTGTCAACGCCGTGACTCGAATATAAAAAAAACAACACACACAAGTAGCATGCAACTTACGGATAGAGGAAGGCACAACAACAACAACAACAACAACAACAGTAAACGGTAGCCGTCTCACAGGGCGAGCGAATTGTTATGCTAGTCGTTGACTCCTCGGCTGGCGGCTGCCGTGTGCATATTTTGCAGCTCTCTACGATCTTCAATAAATTACTCAAAATTTGTGTAAGACATGTGGCGAACCGTGGAGCTAGCCGGAGTCGGGCTGTCGAGCTGGGCTAACAGGTTCATTGATCGCATTCGAAATGGCTCGTTTCGGCTTTTAGCCCGGCCGAAAGAGAGCGTTGCAGTTTCAGGTAGGAAGCGGACTCAGAATCGGAGTCGGACTCGAGTTCGTTGCATCATTGAGCCTTATTAATGATGTTTAGACGCATTTCAATGCCCTCAAGCTGTCAGCACTGCACATTTCCAGCATTTGTCATTAGCCCTTGGCGAAGTCCTAAAGACTGCAATTAGTTGTGAATGCGACTTAAAAGTAAAGAAGAACTCACAGAAATTCTAATTATGTTAGGTCAACTTTTGTTAAAAATGAATTCAAGCAGACTTCGTTCTTGGTATATTCTTTATTTAATAATTAAAGCTCTTATTTAGTTTTTAATTTTTGTTTTAAATTTTTGGTATTTTCTAATTGGTTTTTTTTTGTTTTTTTGTATTTTTTTTTATTTTTAGGTTTAGTCACATTTTCCACATAACACAAAAAATGACTGTTACACTGGCTTTGTATATATAATAAAGTATTTTTCTAAATGAACCACGCAAATCCATTATAAAATATATAATCATGTGTATGTGTATACAAAACGGATGTATGTGTGTGTTTGTGTGTGTGTGTGTGTGTGCGTGTGTTGCACTAACACACAGATCCACAAAACAAGGGAACTCAGCACACATTCAAAGATCATATATTGCATATATGACAAAGTAACTACTGGATCGTGAAGTATTCTGGCCAACTTATCGCTGGGTCTCTCTCTCTGGGCCAGCCGTATACGCAATAAGTTGATGGCAGTACCCAAATAAAACTCAACCTATCAAAAAACTAAGCTTAGCTATAATGTGTTTTCATTTGTTTACCCCAATTCTTATAAAAAAGCTGTACATATCAGAATAATTGTGTCTAACTAATAAAAAAACATTCTCCATTTTCTCAAAGTTGTGTTGTTGTTGTTGTTGCTGCTTCCAATAGGGACGAAAACCGTTTTCATTTTCACTTATTCAATACGCACAATAATCTCGTGTATCTAGTGTGGAGCTAAGCATTCAATTATCAAGCCATTATAATACAGCCCATATAAATCTAGTACCGGTTTCATGATTTCTAACTTTAGATAATAATTAAATTTTGTTTTTTTTTTTGTTATGCTTGTGAAATTGGTCATGAGTTTTAATTTAGTTCTGTTCTGTTCTTTTGCAATCTTGTAAATATTATCTCACTGTTAGGATTAAATATCCATATAGTACATACATATATTTGATTTAGTTAAATGAATTTCGTTTAAACTCGAACTCGAACACACTTTAGACAGTTTGATGTTGTTTGGTCTGCTGCATGCTGATTACGACTATATATTTATATATTGTGTACTGTGTATAACAAGACAACCTCACTAAACATAAGTATGTATAAGCTATATAATAAGTACTATATATAACAAGAATACACACCAAAGTTTCTCTATGGCATATATTGCACACTTCAAAATAGTTTCAAGCCTAAATTCCTTGTCTTAGTAGCTATCAAAAACTCTGGACTATTTCTATATATAATGTTTGTTTGTTCTCTATCTGTTGCTGTGGCTTAATAGCTAGTTGGTAGTACCTAGTACCCGTACTAATATGTCCCAAAACGATGTCAATTAATCCATGTAGTAGCTGAAGCTGCGACGCTTTCTTCGGCCACTTTGAGCCGATCTCGAGCGCGTTTTTAACCTTAGTTACCCGGACTTGATCCAGCGATCTATGGAATATTCCAGAGCGGATATCCAACTGCAAAATCACAATTGCAATAATTAGAATAACAATCTGTTGTTGGTATTATTTTGAACTTACCGCTTTTTATCCATTTCGCTTTCGGTGCAGAAATAATAATGACGCAATTTGGCTTCTGGGGGAATTATCTCGAATGAGTTCTTCTTGCCGGACGCATTGGCCGACATCGAGGCCACCTTGTAGCCGTGCAGGCAGGCCATGCCTAGACGAGAACAAATTGATTCGCGAAATTTAATTAATTAGCTGCATGCGTCTGCTGCCAGTTTGTTTGTTTATTCTCGACGATACCCTGTAACCTCAAAAGGGCTGAAGTGAGCCTAACAGACACTGACATGGCTAGTTTGGCAGCTTGCCTTCACTCAGATTTGGTTTACAGGGTATCTGCTAGTATTCTAGAATTGGCGCGTGACTCACCGAATGCACTTTTGCTATTCGCATCTTGATAAAAATAGAGGCAGGCATCCTTAAGTACACAATAGCGTTTCGACCAGCCGCACCACCTTGAGCCCAATTTCAGCAAATGGCCAAAACAATCGGGCCGCACAATGCTGCCGGGGCTCTGATACAAACAGCGAGCACTGCAGTTGAGAAAGAGATAGAGAATTTCCCTGATCATGATCAACAAATGTCTTCCCCTACCTTTTGTCCAGCCACTGATTGTCCTGTGTGGCCGCCTGGCGCAGCAGATTCAGCCATCTGTTGGCCAGTTCCTCGGAGTCGGCGGCCACATACATGGGAATGCCCTCGCCCGAGTCCACCTTGAAGGCGAAGGGCTTGCCAATGTCGAGGGGACACAAATCCACCGTATGCTTGGCCATTATCATCGCACCCACGGGCTGGGAGTCCTAGTCAAATAATTGCAAAGAGATTAGTTTAAACGCAGTTGAATTACTTAACAGATAAATATTCGTCTAAAACTTATTTAGAATAAATTCATTTTAAATTCGATTTAATTTGCAGTAGGTCAGTTAATTGAATTACCTAATCAGCACTTTTAATCAGAACGTTAAGTATTCTATGACAATTTGTTACCAATAATCAACAGAACATGTTTCTGTAAATAAACAACTTTCGCTTTTACTAGATAATCTGAGGCAGAATGAGTTCAAATTAAGGCAATAAGAAAAATATACTCATATTACTAGTAGTCTATAAACTAATTGCTTAATACATTTAAGTAGCATTTAATTAATAGGTTAAGCTTTTTCTTAACAAGGTGATTACTAATAGAAATCATTGGATTGTTTAAGAAATGTTCCGGATGTTGTTTAACTGAGGATTAAATAGAGCTTTGATCAATAATATACTAGTAAGACACTTTTAGTCATCTAAATTAAATACGAGTTTAAATTTTATACAACTGAAAAAAACCCAGTTACATGCGAACTCCTTTTCCATTCTATAGGCAACCAGTGGAGAGCTAGTTCGGTAGAGTGTTGATATATGTCTTGTTTTCTCACTTACATCTTCGGTTTTGTAGTAGTAGAGACAGTTGTCCGGACGCAGCGAGAACCAGCGTCGCACCCACTTCTTGGTGTTGGGCGCGCCCTTGGCCTGGCCACTCTGGCGCCAGAGGTAGCCGCTGAAGATGGGCTGGCTGGGCGGCTCCAGCTGCTCGTGCATGAGGACGCCAATGGTGCGGGCCACCTGCAGCTCGAGGCGCTCGCAGCCGTCGTGGGCGATCTTGACCACTTCGGTGTGATGCTTGTCCAGCACCTGGACGCCATTCACCGAGATGATGATGTCGCCCACCTCCAGGCCGGAGCTCTCCGCCGGTGTCTCGGGCTCGATGGCGGCCACGACGACGGGCTTGGAGCCGTGTATGCGGAAGCCAAACTCGCCGGAATCGCTCTTGACCACAACGGTCTTGTCGACGCCTGCGTGGGAGATTTAAATTGATATGATTTAGATAGAAATAAATGGGGTCTGTGATTTATGTGGTTTTATTTGCGGACAGATTACCGTGCGCGCCGTTGCTGAGCGTGCTTATGACGAAACTCTCACGTGCCCATACCAAGAGCATCAGCTTTAAGACCTCCTCAAGTTTGCGCCTCACCGAATCCGGCGGCGAATTCGACGATATCAATTCTGTGGCATTCAAAAAATACGTCTGAATCTCATTTGGAATTATGAGTTCTTGTTTACCCACCAATCATCGCGATTAAAACGTTGTGCAAACAAATATATACGGAATAAATAATGCGATCTCGACGCTCGCCGCGAACACTCCCAACTGAAACTTGGCCACTTGGTGGATGGGATTTTGCACTTTTCACATTTGACGGAGCGGCGGGAAAAGTCGCAACACAACAAAGCACGCACCGCGACTATTTTCGATAACGGAATCAAACATAAAAAACAACTTTTTATTTTTCTTTTAGTTCGTTTTTCGTCTGCCAACTGCCGGTCATGAAAAGCGCCCGAGCGCCGGCGACCCACAATCATGTGGCAAACAAGCGACCAACAGGTGCGTTACAAAAAGTCGACTAACAAATACTCTCCAAAAATTAACTAGAACTCAATAAGAACTCATTTAAAGTAAGTTTAACCAAGGAACTTCTTAGCTGGTTAGTAGTAATATTTTGCTGAAGTGACATTCTTAAGCACACATTCAAAGTTCCCCTCAGTTAGGGTATTTAACAAATCTCTCTTGTTGCTCACTCTCAACAGTTTAACGCGCACGTTGTGCGTAAATATAGAACTAAAAACAGGGTGTTCTTTTTCGGTGCTCATTCCACTTACGGAAGTTGTTGTGCTTCTGGCGATGATACATTTCCAGGGTGCAGCGACGCTGAACCAACCGATGGAGGATCACCTGGTACTTGGCATGGAAGCCCTTCTCCGACTCCGTAGAAGCGCGACGTTCCCGCGAACGATCTGAAGGGAAGATTTGCAGAATTGAAAGGTAATCTTAAGTAGAGTTAAGTTAAACCCACCGAAGCATTGATGATTCAGCTGGGTCCACAGATCGTCGTCGGTCAGGCGCGTGTAGCGACCCGCATCGTAGTGACCCTTGTAGATGATGTGCTGGTTCTGCTCTGGCTGCGTGTCGGGCAGGACGCAGGGACTGGAGCCGGCGGGTCGCAGGGTGGGCGTGTTGGGCAAACTGGGCGCACGACCGCGTTCCTCGCTCTGCAAGCAACAGCAATCAATATACCCCTCTCCTCTCCCACTCCCCTTCTCGTCGTTTCTCTTACCTTGGCGCGTATGTTCTCCTGCCTGGTCTTGTAGTGTCTGCCGCGCTCGCCGTGATAGCGCTCCTCGGAGCGAAAGCGTTTGTCCATCTTCTTGTAGAGGCGCTGCGTCGTCTTCGTGGTCACCGGCGAGTCGGCGAAGTCCGAGGGCGGCTTCACAATGTCCGCCTCCTGCTCGATGTGCGGTATGGACTCAACGGAGTCGCCCGCCAGCTCACCCACCGTGCTGTGGTGCTGCTTACCGCCCTCCATCTCCTTGCCGCAGTGCAGACAGTGGCCCTGCTCCGCTCCAGCCGCGTTGCCGTCCGCCTCGCTGTAGAACACCGAGTCCGAGCCGGGCGACACCGAGCGCAGCGACTCGATCGACTTGGCCTTCAGCTGGCCCGCCTCCGAGGCCGACTTGATTGCCGGCACGATGGCCACGCCCAGTTTGGGCGACAACAGCGCTGTGGGCGTGGCACAGCTGTGCGGCTTCTTCAGTATGGGCGGCGCCACGGGCTCCGACTGTGTGGATGAGATTGTGATGCTGGCCGAGATCGAGGCCGAGACGGGAGCTGGCGCTGGCGCTGGAACTGGAACTGGAGCTGCAGTTGAAGCTTGACCCGAGGCGGTGGTTGTTGTTGTGGCCATGGTGCTGGTCATGCTGACGTCCAGCAGCAGCTCGGTGTCGCCGCTGACGCTGCTCAGGCCGTAGATGGTGGGCGTGGCGCGGGCACGTCGAGAGGCGGCGGCAGCAAGCACATCCTCCCGGGAGCTCTTGCGCAGCTGGCGTCGTATCTTGGGACGGAAACGTTTCATCTTGCCGGGACTGGCGGAGCCCTCGACCAGCTGCTCCGGTGAGGGCAGCTTGCCGGCACCGCCACCGGCACCGGCACCGGCGCCCGGCGGCTTCTTGATGGGACTGGTAAGAGCGCGCATGTTCTCCTTCTCAATGTCCAGCTTCATGCTGGTCTTGCGGCGCTTGCGCTCATCCTCCAGCCGCTGCCGACGCGCCTTGCTGCTGACCGGCGCACGCTCCTCGTCCTCCTCCTCGTGCGGACTCTCATAATAGCCCGACGACGAGTAGCGCACCTCGCTGCGCTCATCCTCCGACACGGACTCGGGCTTCACACGCGGCGGCGCCGCCTCCGCCGCGCTGACCTTCATCTGACCGACAGCCGCGCTGCCGACGGTCTGCGGCTCGCACTCCTTGGCGGACGAGCGGATCGCCTGGCCGGAGACCGGGCAGCTGCCCGAGGAGGTGGTGCTGCTGATCGAGTGCGAGGGCGACTTGCGCGTCAGCTCGGCAGCCGAGCCCAACGGCGAGCGCAGCTGAGCGGTCTTCTTCTCGTCGTGCTGGAGCAGCTCTTCGCGCATGGAGTACAGCGAGCTGGCGCTCTCGAACGAGCTGCCAGCGTGCGTCTTCTCCAGCTGCGAGCTCTGCGTGGACACTACGAAATAAACACAGATCATCATGTCATATTAGTTGGGATTGGCTTTGTTGGGTTTTTTGTACACACAGCTAAAGCTAAAGCGGGCAAGGCGTTCGTCAAGCAACAACAACAAACTAGAGAGTTGTGGATGTGGATGAGCTAAGAGAGGCTAATGCGTTAGGCGATAGGCTAATAGAGATTACAAGCGTGACTGAGCGCTGACTGAGTCTGGGGAACACAACACACAACACACACACAACACACACACAACACACACACACACACACACACACACACAGAGAGTGAGAGAAACACACACAGACAATACTTAGGGGGCCCCAAACCTGGCACTTGCGTCGTGGACGATGAGCTAGTCGTGGTCGGCGGTGTCTTAATACCTGGAGTGCGCTTCGAGTTGTCCGTGCAGGTGGCATACTCATCTGTGTTCGTGCTGCACTCGGAGATGTCCGCGCTGCCGCCAGGCAGAAACGAGGCGTCCGAGTGTCTAAAAAGGAGCAAAATAAGGATTAGTTCCAGTTGGAGGTGAAGCCGGAAGTGAATGATTTACCGCTGCTTGGGCACGCCCGTCACGTACATTAGCTGGCGTGCGTCGGGCACGGAGCCCCTGGCGACCAGGCAGCGCTTGGGCAGCGGCGAGCAGATCGCCTCCAGCGGCTCAAGATTGCTCGACGGCGTCACGGCGATGGCGGGCGTGATGACGGGTTGAATGGGCGCCGATGTCGACGCCTGCTTGGCCTTTGTGGGCGTGGGCGTCCTAATGATCTTGGGCAGTGTTTGCAGGCCATAGGTGGGACTCTTTAAAGTAAAGGAAGAGAAACCTTTAGCTGGGCAGGCTTTGGTCTGAACTGAACTCACCAGTTCCTCCAGTTCGAGGGCGTCGGTGTCGACGGAGCTGCGCTGTTGATGCTGCAGCAGAAGATTCTTGCGCTTGGAGGCGGGCGTGAGCAGCAGATTGGAGCCGAACGAGGTGTCGGAGATGTCCCTGTGCTCGGCGGTCAGCACGGTGACCTGCGACTCGTTCCAGATGCCGTCCGAGTGGTCGCGCGTGTTGTCGTTGGCCAACGAGTCGGACGATGGATATGTGGACACGTTGGCCAGCAGCAGCTCCTCGCGACACGGGCTGGCTGGAGTCGAGGGCAGCCGCAGGCCGGGCGCCGCACAGGCGGCCGTCGCCGCCGCCGCATAGTCATCGTCCAGGCTGACCGAACGCTTGCGGAACTGCGCCCGCTTGTCCGGCACTGGAGCTGGAGATTCCAGCTTGCAGCCGCAGGGCGTAATGTTCTCGTAGAGCGGCTCCTCGTCGTCCAGCTGCGGCTGCTCGGAGTCGGGCGCTGCCTCTTCCTCCAACTCCTCGTCCTCCTCTTCATCCTCTTCCTCATCCTCGTCCTCCTCCCCCTCGTCGTCCTCGTCGCTGGGCGCCAGCTCCACGCGAGGTTTCCTCTGCGCCAGCTCGACGGTCAGCGGCTGCTTCAGCTTGGGCAGCGTCAAGGCGGCCGCCTGGGCGAGCCGCTGCTGCTGCATCTTCCGCATGGCGATCTCGGCCTTGTGCTGCTTGCGGTGCTTCAGCTGCTGCTTGGGACTCGGCTTGGGCGACACGTGCGGCTTGAAGTCAATGAAGATCTCCTGCTCGTCCCGCGGCGACGGCGCGTCCGCAAAGCAGCTGACCTTGTCGCGATGCCGGAACGAGCTGCGCGGCCCAAAGCCATCGATCAGCTTCTCCGTCTGCCCATAGACCGGCATCGACTGGCGCCGGATGTCGTCGCGCCGGAAGGGCGAGTCGTCCAGCGGCAGCATCGACCTCCGCCGGCTGGCCAGCAGCTGCTCCACGCACACCTCCGAGCTATAGCTCTCCGTCTCATGCGCACGCGTCTCCTCCTCCCGCTCCTCCTCCTCCTCCTCCTCCACGTCCTCATCGTCGTAGTAAGCGCCCGTCGCCACCTCGTCGTCCTTGCAGTACTCGCTGGGCGGCGGCAGCAAATGCGGCCGGGTAAAGTCCAGCGGCACGCTGTCCGTCATCAGCTCGGCGCACTCCGTGATGTGCTTGCAGACGTCGTGACTGTGCAGCGCCTCCGGCCGCCGCGGCAAACTGTTCGAGTAGTAGTCGGTCTCGGTGCGGGCGTGCGAGGTGCACGCTCGCCTTGGCAAACTGTTGCTCTCATAGTCGAAGCTCTCGTTGAGCGCCAGCGCGGCCGCATTTACGTTCACGTACTCCACGTTCTGATCGGCCCGTCCGCGGGCGGAGCTGCTCAGGTGCTCCATGCCCAGGCCGTAGCTGTGCGCGTCGAGCAGCGGCGGCGGCGGCTTGTAGTACATGATGTTGTTCTGGGCATCCGACAGCGTCTGCAGCGGCACCACGTCCTGCGACTGGGTGCGGTAAATCAGCTCGTGCGGATAGGCCGAACTGAAGGTTAAGTAAAGAGCATTTAGAGTTCGGTTAAGTCAAAAGCGTTTCTTTGACTTACCCCTGCGGGCATTGCTGATGCAGCTCCTTGCCGTTGGGTATTTCGGAGAGGCTTTTGGTCAGCTTCTTGCCGTTCTGCAGGCCGTTGGTCTGGGCGCCCTGGGACACGACCTTGATGCGATGCGGCGGACGCGGTGCGAACGCCATCGTATGGGAATTGGAGAGACCCACGCGACGGGCAGCGACCTCGGTCTGGGTCGCCTGGGTTTTCATCGCATTGCGGAACTTCTTCTCCACGATAAGCACCTCAGGACTGGGCGGGGCCAGCGACACATTCAACGGTTGTGGAATAATCAAACCCAGCATGTTATCTGCGGCCATTTAAATTTGGAGTGAGCATATTTTCTTTTTTCTTCGGTATGTTAAGTATTCTCACCTGGCAGCTGCTGGTGCAGATGAATGGGCGCATGATGATGCTGACAGGTTGTCAGCTGAACTGGAGCTGGCAGCCAAGTCTTGGGCAGTGTGGAGCTCTGCTGTTGCTGCTGCTGCTGTTGCTGCTGCTGCTGTTGCTGCTGCTGATGTGGCAGCATTGGTTGCAGGGTCTCGTACATGGAGCCAGTGGCAATTATGGGCTTCTTGCCGCCAATCAGACGCTCCTGACTGCGAGCGCTCTTCAAGCGACCCGAGGAGCGAAAGCCCGCGTTGACCGTATCGAAGCTGGTCAAAGTGTGAGATCTGGCAAAGCTAACGTGCTTGGTTCTGTATAAAGAACTGGTTAAGAGATCAGTTTACAAATTATTTAGTTCTACTCACCTGGGATTACCAGACTGTTGCTGTTGCTGTTGTTGTTGTTGCTGCTGTTGCTGTGGCATTGGCATTGTGGCATATGTGGGGCAGTGGTAAGTGCTGTGGAACAGAATACAGGCCGTAGAATACTATTAGCAGGCACTATTGGCCATTTTGGGTTGGTCAAAATAAATAGAAAATAGAACATAGCTCTTCTTCTTGTACTTTAGTCACGTGCAGACACATAGCATTTAAAAAGAAAAACATTTTCAATTAGCGCACTTTTTAAAACGTTTTTCTTAAGACATATTTAATTTTAGATTTAGTTTAGTTGTTTAAATTTAAATATATGTTTTTTTTTTTCATTTTTAAGTTTAGATTTTTAAGGTTATTTTAATCGGTTTTTATTTTTGAAATCACTTTACATACCAAACATTTACATTAGCGATTTGATTGGTGTGTGATGTTGGTGGTGTAGGATGTGGTGGAGCGCGAAGCTCGACATAATAATTCCGTAGCAAAACATCCTGGTAAAAGGATTCAAGTGGTGCTGTACAACAAGTTGCCCTTTTTACACATTTTGTTCATTTAGTTATTGGATTGGTTTCAATTGTTTAATTGGTTTTTAGTCGTTTTAGAGAAAAGGGGGGAAGGTGAATGAATAACGAAAAGTATAGGAAATATATTTTACAGCTTCTTTTTTCTTCGTGTTTGTTTTGGTGTTTGAATTGATGGCAAACGCAAATTTTTTTTGCAGTGTAGTTTACGGAAAGCGAAAGCGACCTTTAAAGCAAAAGCGTTTGGCAATTTATGCAAATGCAAAGATGAAATGCAGGCTGATTTTATTTGTTGTTGTTGTTGTTGTTGTTGTTGTTGCTGTTGTTGCATGGGAATAGTTAGGAGCAAGCATTGCAAGCGTTTACACAGTGTGTGTCATAAATGCATATAAGTATATATATATAGAGAGAGAGAGACAGAGAGAGAGACAGAGAGAGAGACAGAGAGAGAGAGGAGAGACTACAGAGAGTGCGACAGTTAAGTAAAGCATGATCTCTAGCGACAGTTTGGCAAAGCATTTTACAGTTTGGTTGTGGGGTTTTTACGGGCTTACGATCTTATGGGCATATCAGACGCGTACCTCGACTCCGGCTGGTAATCGCTGTTGTTGTTGCTCGCCGGCGTCCACGTGTAACGTGCACCCAACTCTGTCTCAGTGGACTTGCCGGTGCTCAGGATCGAGGCCGGCTGACGTCGAAAATAGGAACTATCCAACTCGTTTGTGTCCGTGTAACTGTTTTGAAAGCTAAACTCAAATAACAGTTAAGCAAATAAAAGTGGATTTTTGTTTTTAGTTTTCTTTTGCTCACCGCGGATACTTTTCGAAGGGCGCATAGGCGGCCAGATTCTCGTCAGAGGGCACCCGACGACCCACACAGCCGCCCAGGAAGCTGCTCGCCTGCGCCTGCCCCCTGCGCGACAGGCAGCCAAAGAAACGTTCGCGTCGTGGACGCTGCTCGATGCTATGCAGCTGACGATCCGTTAGGCAGTACTAAGAGAAAGGGAGAGAGAGAGAGAGAGAAGAAAGTTTTAATCAGGCTCTACTGATCATCACTCCAGGTGAATAGTATTTACCTGTTCTCTAATGTCGCCACGGGAGTAGACTGAGGTGCGAGGCTGCGATTCGGTGGAAAGTGTTTGACGCAATCGTCGACGGCCCGTGTGCTCGTCTTCAGAGTCGTAGCTGCGATCCATGTGGCTAGAATAGGTGGCCTGGGAGGCATTAAAGATGTGTGCATAAGCTTAAACTAATTAACTTTAAAAGTGGCAAAAATTATATTACGCATACGCCACGTGTAAGGCAAATATGTCTAAAAGTTACTTAAGACCTAATTTAACTTTGTTTGAACCGCTATTTAAGAGAATGTAATAAATGCACAATAGTTGGTTCAGTTTTAAAAAATTACGTATACGCACCATATAACGCAAATATACGAAAATTTAACCTAATAATTAATTTTAACTAAATAAACGGTTTTAAAATGAATATTTAACTAAAGTTCATTAATACTTATTAGTTCTTTCAAATTGCTTAAGTTAAAGTAAGAGAAATTTATGTGTATATAAATTTAGCTTAGTTCACTTAATTTACTAATAAATCTCATAACGTATTCTATCAGACTTAATTTGGTGGTACCAACCTTGGTGGAGACGCCAATGTTGCCCAACGAGACAGCGTGATGTAAACCTGCGAAATGAATTGTTTTTGTTGTTGTTGTTGTTGTTGGTGAGTAACTGCGTTTGTTTCCATTACTGAACGGTCAAATGAATCGTGGCAAGAGGAAGAAACGCACACGTAATACACTTTGTTATGGATGGGGGGGAATATGTGATTACGTGTGTGTAACTGTAGCTGTAGCTGTAACTGTAACTGTAACTGCCATTCAGCTGACATGTTTCGCGTTCAGTCGCCAGTTCATTGACTCGCTCAAGGACTCAAGGACTCACCAGTGCCTGTGGACGCTGATGCTGGTGCTGTGCCACGCAAGGCGATATCCATTTTGGCCCAAAAATAAATGTTAGCAAACACACACACACACACACACACAACTTTGCTCAAAATCTGCTCAGGCTATATATAAACTTTTCGTTGTTGTTGTTGTTGCTGCTGTCAATTGTTTGAAATTCACTTTGTCTACATTTGAAGCTGCTTCAGTTGTTGCCGCTGCTGCTGCTGCTGCTGCTGCATCATCATGTTGTGTTCAATATGTATAATTAAAACTTCATTTCTACAAGTTGCCTTCGTTGTTCTGTTTTTGGGGCGTTGCAGCAGCATCAACTTTTATTTGGTTGCCTGCTTTCCACCTTTTTTTTAGACGCGTCGCGTTGCTGCGTTTGTCTGCCCAGCTCTGGACTTATGCAAGGCAGCAGCAATCGATATTCGCACTGCAAAAAAAAAAAAAAAAAAATGTAAAAGAAGAAGAAAACATGCAGAAGGGGAAGAAGAAAACAGAAGACGCACAATTAAAAAATTCACATTTGAGCCAAAGTCTTGAAATATGGCCATTCAATTTGGCTAATGTGCGTTTAATTGTCTGGTGGAAAAATAGAAAATCGTTTGGCTAAACACTTACTTTAGGCCCTGCTGACAGCGTCCGCCGTGTGTGTGTGCGTTGCTGCTGCTGCTGCTGCTCCTGCTGATGCTGATGCTGTTTGCTGATGCTGATGCTGCTGCGGCTGCTGCGTGTTCCCGTTGCGTGTGCGAGTCGAACTGGCTCCGTGCGCGGCGGCGTTGATGCTGGAACTGACTCGGAGCGAGCCCAACAGAGACGCATGGCGCTGCCAGGATGCCAGGATGCTGGAGAGTAAAGCGCTAGAGAGTAAAAGAGAGAGAGAGAGTGAAAGAGTGCGCAAGGAGCGAGCGCCTGGAAGCCCGAAAGGCAAACACAAAACAGATGTTTACGACGCCATGCGGCAGCAGGAGGCGCCTCCGTTTCGTGTGTGTGGCAGCAAAAGCGCAACAATAAAAGACGCCTGGAACCAGGCGGGCATCAGAGCGTGCGTGTGCGTGTGCGCAGGACAACGCTGCCTCTGTCGTTGCTGCTGCTGCTGCCTCTGCTGCTGCTGCTGCTGCTGTGTCAACAAAGCCAGCACAGACAGTTGGCCAGCACACGGCCAGCACTCGGCACTGTGCGGGCTTCAGGTCGCCCACTCCACCCACTCGGCCCCCCCTCGGGTGGCAGCCCAAAATTTTGACGACAATGCGGCGTGAAGTTGACTTTGCCATGCGATTGTTTTCACACGGCCTGTGTCCTGGCGCTGACTTCGGCAGCCACCCCCGAAATCGACAGCCGCAAGTTTGCAGTTAAAGTTCGAATCGCAGCAACGACACCCGCTATGCTCTTCCACGCAGCTTTGCCATTTGATTTTTACCTAATGAAAAACTTTTCTGTTTTTACAACATTTACTCATGACTTAATTTGAGCCCCACGTATTACAGCCACGTTTCCGTGGGAGTCGCTTCGAAGAACTCATTACCACAATTGAATGAATGCCAGCTCAGACCTGGATTAAGCTTATTGAGCAACATTTCATTTTTATAAATAAATTCTCGTTGAACTTCGCATTCTTCTGCATGTTAAATATATGAATATAGACATCTCGACATCTCGATTATTCAATTTAATTTGTGCTACCTACAAATTCAACTCCCAGCAGAAATACTATTAAGGTCATGTTTTAATTGCTTGCATTTGAAATCAGCAACTGAAAATTGAAAGCAATTTCTATGTCTGTCTAATGTCTGACCGGCTCCAAGCTGAATAATTGAAGGGAACTACCCTGAATTTGGTAAGAGCTATCTCGAAATATATACACAACAGTTACCGTTGGATCTGTTTGTATAGTTGGCGTATACCTACACACAATTGTGTGTGTGTGTGTGTGAGTGTCTTGGATAAATAGTGGTCGTAAGACATTTATATAGACTTTGGCAGGCAGCACAAATTGTCTTATGCATTTTAGGCTGGCTTTACGGCTTCCATGTGGAATCTGCCGCCCCTTAGCTTACAGCGCAAATATTGCCAAGCTTAACTGTGCTTTGTGCCGAAGTCAATATCTGGCAAATATTAAGCATACGCACAGTGCGCCAGCATAATGCATGAAAAATTGAGCATGTCATTGACGCCGTTGTTCAAAGCAAGCACCGTTGTTGTTGTGTTGTTGTTGTTGTGTTGTTGTTGTTGTCTGCCTCCTTGGCTGCTTGGCTGTTTGCAGTCTAGGCACGTTCCATAACGGCGCCCCGGGTTATATGAACGTATTATAAAACGGAAATGGAGCCTGACTGCGACTTCTCTCTTTGGGGTCAAAGTTTTTAATCGCCTGGCATTAGAGTTTGTTCTGTGTGTGTTTGTGTGTGTGCACAAATTGACGCTTTGTCTAAACGCCATTAATTAATAAACAAAATATGACATTTTCATGGATAATGTTGAGCGTTCGCCTAGGTTTATTAATTTTTAGCACGTATTAAATGAAAGTTTATTGCGGCCACAGCCGAAAATCCTGTAACCAACATCCTGCATCCTGTACCCAGCTGTGGTTAACCCCACGCTGTGAATTTAATTTGCGGCCGAAAGAAAAGGGAATTTCAATTTGCGCTTGACACTTAAATAGGATTTACGGTTTTCTATTTGCATTCGCAGTTGCTTTATTTTAACATTTATCACTAAACTACTAATGATAAAGAGTTACAAATTCAATTACAAGTAAAGTACAAGTATTCATTTATGAGTTGCGTTCGGTTCGAGTACCCGAAGCGCCTAGTTGAAAATTTTCATATCTAATTTATTCGTTTCACTTTTTGTCTGGAAATTTATTTAACTACAATTGTACCTTAAGTTAAATAGTTTTCTTTCGTTCTTTTTTTTTTTTTGACAAATTGAAATAGTGTTTTTTGTTCAGATTGGGGCATTCAGATATGCATGTGATTGGTGTGTAAATGAGTGTGTGTTATAATTTATGTTTAATTTGTGCAAAGTTTTTGCTTAAACAAAGTAGACGAGCAAAGCAAAGAGGTAAAGTTGAAGTTATTTTAAATTGCTTACAGTTTTAGGTTGAATTTATGGTTAATTTACTTTTATGACTTCCCAAATTTCATATTTTTTGCCAGACATTTATTTCATAGTTAATTTGTTTTTTATTGCATTTTATGGCAGTTTGTTGCTCAAGGCAATCTCGTTATTTGTAATACATATTTTTTTTATATATTAATTATACCCTTGCAGAGTGTATTTAATGCCCTATATAAATTATCAATCTGCACTTAATGCTGTCATTAATTCCCATTAAATGTTGTATTTACGATAAAAACAACAAATAAACAATTGAAACGGGGGTAGAAAACCAAAATTGCTTTTAAATCTGTTTATAAAATATATATGTATATATATCAGGTTTATTTATATATTTGGCCAGTAATAGTAGATCGTGATTCATGTTGCCAAACTCGAAAGCAGCATTAAAATTAATATATTTAAGAATGCTTCAGAAAACTTTCTGCTATTATTTTTCTATCAATTTTAATTTTTGTAAATACATCTGCAAGGGCATTAAATATTCGGCCAACCGAATTGTCAATTATTCTCTTTGTTAAAAATCTATTTAGGTATTCATTAATTTAATGAATAAAATACTTATATTTTTTTCGTTATTATATATAATTGAATTTATGCCTCGTTTATTTGTTGAATTCGAAAATCAAATACATTTTTTATCTTGCCGCTCATTAGTTTAAATTACTTGCACATATGTCCCTATTATTAATGTGCATTGGCTTTTAATGTTTACCTTCTTTCTGTTTATTTAATGTATAGCATTTTTATTTATGACAGATTTTGTTGCAGTTGCGATTTTGCGATTGCAGTTAAAACGCGAATAACATTATAGTAATGATTATTGCATATTTTCTTCATTCCAAAAATAAGGCTCAATCCCACAACGAACGGTGAATGGTAAATGGTAAATGGTAAATTTTAAATGTTAAATGTTAAATGGTAAATGGCAAAAGTGTTCAATATATTTCTGTTTGTTCGAGTTGGAGTTCCGCGTGCATCTTAAAACGTATCGAGAGCTACGACGAGTGCTATATGGAATATTTAATTGTATTTAAAAATAAAGTACAAGTACGAGGCGAAAAAACACGCACAGAGAGAAACTGTGCCGTCGGCCGTATAATTGCCTCGATTCAATTCGAGTCGAGTCGAGTCGAGTATATATATTTTTTCGTATTGGTATCGGTGGATAATTTGTATGTGTACGTTTTTAAAATGGACCATTTAATATGTTGTTTTTTTTTTCTTTTTGGCTCGCGCTGCCCTCGCGGCTGCTTTGTTTATTCATTTGTTAATATTATTATTGTTTGTATTTTCTTTTGTTATGAAAATGTTGCCTGGTAGCAAAGTTCATTTAAATACTTTTTGTTTGAGACAATGATAAAGCTTTTCGTCTGCTAACAGAGTGTATGAGTGTATATATATATATATATATATATAATATATATATATTTATGTTTATGTTTATGTTTATGGTTAGAAATCAGCGAAACCGCATAGAATAGTATTGTATTTTAATAGGTTTATAGATTTAGAAAATTCATCGAGTTGCGTTTGTTTTGTTTTGTTCTTTTTTTTTTTTTTGCTCTTCATTTCTTCTTTTGTTTAGTTTTGTGGGAATTCAGTTCGACTTGCTTCGACTTGGACTATACGTGCTACTAACTACGACAAAAGACTAGAAAGATGTGACAATTCAGAATTCGATTCACGTAACCGGAGTACAACTACCAAATATGCTATGCGACTAAACTACCCGACCCCCTCTGGTCCCTAGACGGAGGTGGTGATTTGCTCCACAAAGTGCACGGGTC
Source organism: Drosophila lacertosa (assembly GCA_004143845.1). Classification (NCBI taxonomy): domain Eukaryota; kingdom Metazoa; phylum Arthropoda; class Insecta; order Diptera; family Drosophilidae; genus Drosophila; species Drosophila lacertosa. The sequence continues at coordinate 274,375 of SCDZ01000112.1, forward strand.
GGCACAGCGACTGCGAACGCTTCAGCCGGCACTGCGGATTACTTCTCGATGCATGACAGCTGCTGCCGGCTCCAACTCCAACTCCAGTTGCCACACCAGCTGCTCCTCCTACTCCCCCTGCTCCTCCTGCGGCGTGACGAGTCTGTCGATGTGGGGTCCTCTGTAACGATGCGTAGGCGTGCGGCACGTAGATAAACTCACGGGAAGGCGCCACGCCTGCCCCATGACGGCAGTTACACTGCTGCGACATGGTCGATAGGCCCTCCGGCACGCTGCGACTGCGTGCCGAGCTGCCACCTCCGTAGGTGGTGGAATTGGGGCTGCAGGTGCAGATGAGTGGCTGCCTGTCCTGAGATCTGCAAGTAACCAAAGTGCGAACGGGGAAAATGTGAGTACTCGTAAATAGTGCAATATTGTTGTTGACATTTACTCTCTCCCTACTCGCCCCACACACAATTGCATTTGTATGGCCTGCTGGCGCTAAACAAAAGTCAAACTTTCGATAATTAAACCGTCAGCCAACGAAGCCAGCAAGGCAAATCATGCAGAAGCCCTGCATTGAATTCAAATTGCAGTTAACAGCCGCTTGCTGCAAATGCAACTCAGGTCTATTGTTCCGTGAAATTAATTAACAATTTTCCAGGTAATGCTTATGATAAGTGCAAGCTGAGTGTAAACGATATTTTGGCCTAATACTGAAGTGAATCTTATCTGGATTTGACAGCTGTTTGGCTCAGCTTTCTATTGGTAAAAATAATTAAAATTATCAACAGTCAGAAGCTAGCTAGGAACCAATTATTAATTAAAGATTCGATTGCATTCATATGGAATATAGATCAGAGACTCATATTTATATACATTTAAAAAGTCTTGTTACTTGACAAACTTTCCCAAATAGTATCTTTTGTATATATAGATCTCGAAAAAGTCTGAAGATTGAACTGAAACTGATCAACAAATTAATTCGGTTGCTGTCCTATGGAATTTAGATTAAAGCCTCATATTTATATATATTTATAAAACTATTTAAAAATATATATACCTAATTTAATACTTGATTAATTATTTATAATTGTAAAATTCCCCTAAGTAGTATCCTTTGTATATATATATAGATCTTGAATCAAAATAATATTATGATTGAACTGAAACTGATCATTAAATATAAGTATTCATTTGTTGTACCATGGAATTTAGATTAAAGCCTCATATTTTTATACATATATTTAAATAGGCAAAATACTTGGCAAATTCCCTTAAGTAGTATTTTTTGAATATAAAGATTTCGAATCAAAATAGAATAATTATTTAACTGAAACTGATCATGAATTTAGACTAAAGGCTCATATCCATATATAAAAAAATCTTTTAATTAGTATCTTTTAGTTGTATCTACAGAGATGTATCTTTGCCTGTCAGCTAGTTAACTTCCTGAGGATGGTTGTTCTCACTTACTTGGGCGACTTGCGACAGCCGAGCTCGTAGGTGCTGTGCCAGCTGCAGTACATCTGGCCGTCGCAGCAGTTGTGCTGCTGGATGAAGGAGAGGCTGCGCTGCAGGCGTTTGCCCATCTTGGCGCCGATGCTGCCCTGGCCCAGCTGGTAGGGCGGACGGGCCTGCAGCATGTCCAGATTGTGGCAGGCCAGCTGCTGCGGATGCGCGTGCGGATGCGAATGCTGATGCGGATGCGGATGCTGGACGGGCAGATGATGATGATGGGGCTGCTGCTGCTGTTGGTGCTGACGTGGACAGCAATGGGCGCTGGCCGCCTGGAGATAGGGCTCCATCTGGTTGAGGCTAATGCAGCTGCGACTGAGCAGATCGGGCGCGGGATAGTCGCCATAGCCGTAGTCCAGGTGCGGCTGCGGGCGATGATGACGCGCCGACGAATGTCGCATCAGCATCGGCGTGGGCAGGTGGCCGTTGAGTTGTGAGCCACGCGACGGCTGCTGCTGCTGCTGTTGCTCCTGCGGCTCGCTGATGAAGAAGATGATGATGCCCGAGATGGCCGCCGCCGCGGAGCAAATGTAATAGCCGGCACGGCCGTACTTCAGCGAATAGTCGTTGAGGAACGAGGTGAGCGGCACACTGATGAGCACCGGCACCGACTCCACGCCCCGTATAAAGCCTGCAAAGGTAAAGGGTAGAGATTTAAGGTCGAGTTGGAGTTGCTGCGTTTGTCACCCACCCCAAGCCTTGGAGAAGTGCTTCAGCTTGATGCGCTCCAGCGCCAGAATCTTGAGCGAATACTGAAAGCCGCCCAGTCCAATGCCGTACAGCCAGCTCAGAATGCAGAGTCCTTTGTAGCCCATCACAAAGGACAGAAACAAGATGGCAAGCGCAACAATGGAGATAAAGAGCTGCAAACAGAGTAAGGAATTCCAAATAGAGGCACGAAGAAGAAGTTTTCATTGTTCGACTGTTTTCGCATTTAATGCGATTTTTTGTTGTTGTTTAGATAGACAATCTAATTGCTCTTTAAGCGGCAAACTCACCTGAGCAACAATTTTGGTATTGATCACAAAATGTCTGATCACAAGGCAGCGCCGCAGCAGAGCGCCGGCAAGGACCACGCCCAGAGCCATGGAGATGCCCAGGAAGGTCTGCAGCAGGACAAGCTCCTGGACATCGGAGCCCTCCTTGGCAGCATTGAGTGCCTGAAAGCAAAGCAAATCAAGTGTGAACCTGAGCTCTGATTAGCTGAGCAGCTTTCTTATGTTACCATAAGGAACATTGGCGTATAGATGCCGAATGCAGCCACGCTGGAGGTCATCAGTAGGATCTTAACGGTAGCGGATTTCAGTGATGATATGTCCAAAAATAAGTATCTTGTGGGCGATTCCACCTCGTGCGTGAGTTTGGGTTTCTTTTCGCGCAGCTGAAACAACAGTGAAACAAAGAAAACACGTCTCGTTTAGGAAAATTGCCTGTATTTGTTGTTGTTGTTTCCTGTTATTGTTTACCTTTTTGCGTTGGTTCTTCAAGTGCTGAATGGCACGACGCTGCGGATGGTAGAGGGAGGCGGGTCGATACATGAGGCCCATGAAGAAGCTGAGCGCGGTTAGAGCGGCCACGATTTGGAGGCCGAGGCGCCAGCCGGCCTTGCCCACGCCCTCCTTGAGTATGACGGAGAACAAAGCGATGCCGACCCCCTCGCCGGACATGGCCACCATTTCGACGAATTGCCGCCGCCGCTTAAAGTAATTGCCCAGCATCACCGTGGAGGCTTCACGCACCATGGAAACCCCGATGCCGAAGACGATGCCTGCGAACCAAATCAAAATCGGTGAGCAACTTCCGGGCGGCCTTCACAGCACTCGCTCGCTTAATACGTATACGCACCGTAGCTAAACACAGCCTGACCGAATTCCGTCGCAAATGAAGTGAATAGAATGCCCAGCGGCATCACCAGCCCGCCCACAATCGAGAGCAGGCGTATGGAACGCTTCCGGCACAGGGACACCACAAATGGTATCGCCAGCATCGAGATGGACCAGCTCAGGGCGCCCAAAAGCTCTGCAAAGGAATTCATTATATTTGTTTATCTTCACAGATGACAATGCATAAATATTCATTGGACTTGGTATTTACGATAAGAACTCTCTCGTTGTTAATTGAGATTCTTAAATTAATGCTGATATAAATGCTTTAAGTCAACTTCGAATGCTGTATTATTTTCTCTAAAGCAAAGAAAACCTCTAATAAATTAAGAAGCTTACGCAGAAATATCTGCTTAATATAGATTTTATATGTATAAATCAGTTCAAGCGGAATTTGCAAAGTTTATTTCGGCATATATTAAAATTGGCTCTGTTTTTTGGCTAAACAAGATTTTCCTGGTTTTCACTTGAGGAATTTGTGTTATTTACGTTATGCATAACTTTAAGTTTATTTGCTCATAATGAAGATAAAAAATACAAAGTAAATAAACCATTTAGAAGGCTAAGGGATAATGCCGATAAAATGTGTTAAAAGTTTAACTTTAACTATTATTATGATAACCATATTAATTATTACTACGCTTTCACTTTACATGAACTATTTAATCTGACTCTTTATAATTGTTACACATTCATCCATTAGACCCGCCATTAATTAAGCCTGATTGAATTAGATTGCCCCAGTTCGTATTGCTCGCACTTACCGATGCCACTTGTGTTGTGGAAATGCTGCACGGCGTAGAACAACAGGAGCCCGTAGCTGAGCTGGAGGCCTGTGGTTAGAATGTGTACCAGGAAGGACACGCCGCAGATTATCCAGCCCCAGCCGCCGTCAGGATAAAAGTACTGAATGCGAGCACAAAAGAGTGAGAGATTATTGCACAATTTGTTGCGGCTTTTGGGTCTGTGGGCTCACCTGGCGTATGCGTGTTGTGTCAACGCCAGTGCGACGCAGCGCGGGAATATTGCGATGCAACAAATGAAACTCGCGATCGGCCAGCGCTGGAAAAGCCGAGTCCTCCTCGTCGGTAATGTGGCTAGGGTGATGGGCCGGCTCGAAGCCTGCGGCGCGGACAATTGAAAGTTGATTAAATGGAAAACAGAAGCTGGACAGGCTCATTACTCACCCAAGTAGCAGCCACCGTTGGGCATAAGTGGCTTCGGTGGTGGCGGAATGCTTCTCTGGTGATGGTGCTGCTGTTGTAGTTGCTGCTGCTGCTGCTGCTGTTGCTGCTGCTGGTGATACCAATTATCGCAAACGCAGAGCTGGGGCGCGTAGTGGGGCGTGGGGTTGTACATGTAACAACAGGGATTGGCATTGCCGGGCGCATACCAACGACCAGCTGCCGGCGGCGGCGGCTCAGGATGTGCTGGCAATGTCGACGGGCAATGTCGGCTGCAGCCGCTGGCAGTGGCATAGTTTAGCGTATGATGGAGCTGATGCTGCTGCTGATGCGGCTGATGCTGCTGCTGCTGCTGCTGCTGATGCTCGATGGTGGGCAATGTGGCGTAGCTGCCAAAATTGTCGCAATGCCGTTTGGCTTGGAGAGGAAAGCGCGTTGTATTTGGGCCATGGCAGTGACGCGACTGTGACTGCGACTGCGGCAGCGGTTGCTGCTGTTGCTGCTGCTGTTGCTGCTGCATCGCTGGCGTTGTCATTTGCGGCTGTTCAGTGTGGAGATTGGAGAGGCGCGGACATGAGACCCACCAGGCCAGCGGCTGGTTGTTAAAGCGGCACTCGGGACACAAATAGCGCGGCGTGCTGAGTGTGGCAGCTGCCTCCTGTCTCGCCTTGGGACTAGCTTCGGTCGTTGTTGTTGATGTTGTTGCCGCTGCTGCTGCTGATGCTGCTGTTGTTGTTGTTATTGTTTCGCTAGCTGCTGGCTTTGGTTTGTTGTGGCCTTGTTGCGGCTGCTCTTGCGGCTCGGGATGCTCACAGCTTAGGTTGTATCTTCGTCACAGCGCGCATTTATTGCACAGCACGGAGCTTCTGTGCTTGCTGCGCACCAGACTCGAGTATGGCCTCAGCTCCTGCTCCTGCTCCTGCTGCTGCTCTTGCTGCTGCTCTTGCTGCTGCTGCTGCTGCTGCTGCTGTTGTTGCTGGCTGTGGCAAGGCAGCAATTGGGGACAGCTGCCGTAGAGCGCTGATGAGGTATTCGATAGCCGGCGATAGTATGGAAACCGATGCTCCATATCACTGCCACTGTCGAGGGGCGTGGCACGTTGTCGCAGCGCCAGGCGTGGCAAACAGGAGCTGCGGGTGTCTCTATCACTGCAATTGCAATCGCATGTGCACTGGATGACCATCGTACAGGACGCACAGCCTCTCAATGTTTATATATGTGTGTATGTGTGTGTGTGTGTGTAAAGTGTGTAAACTTTAGTCCATGCAGGGCATGATTCACGCAGCTGAGGTTTCTAGGCCAGCGCCATCCAACCATATCCAGTTGGGGCCATCTCCGACATTTCGGTCCACATCAGCGGGTCAACAAATTCGATTTTTTTTTCGTTCGCTTCTGTTTTTGGCACTGCGAAAATTGGCAAATGTGCACACATTGCACCAATAAATAAATAAATCAAAATCAATTTGTTTACTTCAAGCACACACACACACCCATCCAGGCGACTAAGCACACACACACACACGAATTTCATATGCATAATTAAATTTGGTGTTTAATTGCGTGAATTTTGACATTTGCCTGCGAGCAATGCGCAATTTCAAAAGAGACAAATTGGTGAAGTGGTTACAGTTTCAGGGCCATTGAATTCGATTGCTTAAAAGCATTTGGTTAGTGGCTTTGGGATTTAAGCACTCCACGAGCCGAACAGAGAACAAATGTTCACAATTTTTCATCAGTATAGAATATATTCTCGAGGTATTTATAATAGCTGCTGGGCCAATAAAGTTGTATATACAATTAGTTGAAGAATACTCGTGTTTTGTACATAGTGTCAAGACATTTGTACACTGGAAGGTTGTTTGCTTTGCTGGTTGAATAATAGTTTGGAAAAACAATTGAATAGCATTGAATGCTGACACCCTGAAGATAAATTAGTAGCAAAAGTTTTCTACAGGCTGTCACAGATTTTAATGCCCTTGCAGACAGCATGTGAGCTACATCCTGAAACGGAAACATGGGCAGACACAGGCACAATGCTGTATTGCGCTAGCTTGTCGTCCTGGTCAAGAAACTTTCGAAGTTTTTATTTTACTTTCACACGCAATCCATGACAAAACTATAACATATATATATATACATACATATATTATAGTAATTTTATCTATATGTAACAATATAAGTAAGGCATCACATTTCATTTAACACAGGAGAATATTTTATAATTTAATGAAATTCGAATCTGCCGATTTTATTTTTCGATTCCATGTATCAAAATTAGTAAAAAAAATCTATTTTGAAAGTATTTCTAAGGGTCACTATTTCTGTCAATACACCAATAACTTTGCCAAAACTTAACCGATTTTCACGTTTAAGACCATTTTGATTACAGTTTGCCCTCTTCCTTTATTCTACATCTAAAGTTTCTTGATTTCTTTGATTTTATTTTTTTCGAGTTTTTTCTGAAAAAAACACTGTAC